>JAZGTK010003911.1:0-25918 GCA_036877625.1 Ambastaia sidthimunki
TGTGTGTGTGTGTGTGTGTGTGTGTGTGTGTGTGTGTGTGTGTGTGTGTGTGTGTGTGTGTGTGTGTGTGTGTGTGTGTGTGTGTGTATATATATATATATTTAAAGATCCTAAAAAATATATACAGTATCTTCACTTGTAAAGATCTTAAACAACTATACAAAAAAAACTATAACTATAGGGAGAACTAACAGTGCTTTTTAAAACAAACAAAGGTCATCAATTTGACATTTAAAGGATCAAATTGCACTTGTAATCTTATACATGATTGCCTACATGTCCACACTTCATTTATTACTGAATATAAAGGTTGTTAAATATCACTAAATCTCACTCGCCCAAAGCCAAACTCATTATGAAGCATTTCCATCTCTCCCTGCATTTGGTTTCGCTATCTGTGCAGCTTATGGTTAATTAACATGCCAACTTCTTTTGCCTGGATGCAGATGAGCATCTCAAACTGCATAATTAAGTTAGACAACATTATTTTAGAAGCACTCATGGGTTCTGCTCCTGTGGCCTCCAGAGATAAATTTAAAATTCTGAATCATCACTTTCTCTCATTATTTGATGATCAGATTAGCATGTTTAAAAGCTAACAGGCATTTAGTGTTAGTACTATGTTTTAGTTTCCTGTTAACTGTTGTGACAATTTCAAAAAAACTGTTACCAAATTTATTGAGTAAAACACCTGTTGTCTTTAACCAACATACAGTATAACATTTAATAATTTAATCAAATTTACATTTCCACATATTTGCAATTTAAATATCACACTGTATAACCCTCCACTCTCCCTGTCCCTCTCTCTCTCTCTCTTTCTCTCTCATTTTTCTTCTAAGCATTTATCTCTTGAGTGAAATACACATGAGAACTTAGAATATTGTTTCTAAAATCTTTGTGAATTAACAAGAGTCCCACTTCTTGTGCCGGTGAGAGATTAGCTTGTGTAGTGTCAGGTGTGTGTACAAAATTCCCCAGTGACCTGAGATACATACCTCGCTCATGAATAATTGAAAGTGGATCATTTCCCTGCGGTGAACAGTTGAAGCCATAAGCCTGTCTAAACTATGATTTCAGAACAGAAAATAAGTGTGTTGCATAAGTGTCTGTATGTCATATTAGCTGCCATAGCCTTAAGCAGTGGTTTGTGCTATTATTAGTTCCCATAGCACCAGTGGAATCCCTAATAGGACAGCTGGCAAGAACAGTAAATATCATTCATTATTCCACCTTATTAACGTCTAAATACTTCTCGCACGCAGCCACAATGTGAATTTAGCTACTGACAACTAACACTGGTGACCTTTTTCCTGCAAATTTCCTATATTTTTACCAGATTAAGTTGCATAAGACTTGCTTCTAGTTAGTTTCAGAGCATAAAAATCTGGGCGAGTGTATCTCATTTAGCAGGTAAATACCACTACACTGTAAAAAGTGGATTCATGCTATTTGTACTATAGGGCATTGTTTTATTTTTATGTAATGAAATATTTGTAGATAATATACTTACTATATGCATATATATGAAATATATTGATTTGTTGCTTGCCATAAAGAGTTTCATTATATAGCAGATCATTTGCCACTGATAAACAGTGCATGTTTTTTAGGGCCAATCAACATCGTCAGAAAGGCATGATGTCATTTCCTGCAGCTCCAGAGTGACCAATTAATCACAAGAATTACAGCTCAGGTGATTGGCTCAGAAAAGCATGCACAACATTTACATTTATGCATTCGGTGGATGCTTTTATCCAAAAGGACTTACAGTGCATACAAGTTATACAGTACATTTTATCATTGCATTACAGTACATTTGTGCTGCCAATGCAGTGCTCTAAAGACATCGCTACAAAGCTACAAAGACATAACTGTAAACATCTGGGATACAGTGCCAGCCTAGCAACTGGCATTGAGATGAATAGGAGTGCTAAATAACGTAGTAGCTTTCTGCAGTTAATATAGACCTTCTTGGAGAGAATGTGTGGTGTAAGCGATGAGGCGGTCTAATTCAGTGACCTGGCAGATGTTAGCAAAACAGATTACATTTTTTACATCAGCTTTAAAGGGCACACCTGTCAGATGCTATATTGTCAACAGTTACTAATTAGTATTAACTACTAAAACTAACATTACACAGCTGTCAGTACTAATGAACAACATTTTAATAGCCTTGTTCTAAATGACCAAATTCTTTATTTGTAAAACATAATCCCACAAACTTAATGAGTTCCACAAGTTTATTGTCAAACTATATTTTAAAAAAGCTTTTAAATTTGTGTTAAATAGCCCCATCAAGTATTTTCAATTTAGCCTTCTGTAGGTATAAAAGATGCTAATATGGTCTAAATTAAATATAACACCCCTGAAATTGTTTAGTAAAGTGGGTTGTTTTTGTCTATTTTAATTGTGTTCTCAGAGCATGTAGGAGAAAAGCTGTATGGTGGCAAATATCAGCAAACCCACTGAATCTCTGACTGTCACGTTCTGTGTTCTACCATTTCATCTGACGGGCACAAAATAAACGGTTCTTTATTTAGCACCACCAATTTGAAAGCAAAATCTTCTAAGCAAACCAAATGTATCGTTCAATTGATTTGATGAAAACATGTTACAATAAAAAACAGAACCACAAAATAAGTAAAAATAAGATAAAAAAAATAAGTAAATAAATGACCACATTCATTTCCAGTATTCAATTGACCGTTTTCCCCTTTGCAAGCCAAATGCCACTTTAGAACAGCCTGCCATAGTCATATCCAATCAAATCCTTGAATATCTAGAGTGTTTTCAAAATCCGGAATCTGTGCTTTTAATGTCCATTAAATATAATTAGCTACAATGAGCAATAATCAACAAGAGTCACATTATGAAATAATCCTTTGCTGATGCCAAGAGAACATGTTTAAACTCTAAATATCTGTTGCTGTGGCTGCTTTCAAACTTAGCATTTCCTGTTTCCTGGATCCAAATGGAATGTTACTAATAACTAAAGGCCAACATGGACTTTCTTAGAAATAGACAATTGATCAATTATTTTATTAAATGACTCGTGTGAATCTTTAAGGGCAGTATAAGACATTCATGCTGTAGAGACATCAACAGAAAATCTGACAGCTGGAAGATTTAAAGAATTATGATTCAGCCTTAACATTTCACCCCGATATGAACTAAGCATTATCTTTCTCTTTATTACCCCTAGAGAGTCTATATAGGGCACTTTACCACTTGTTGTTAGACAAAAAGTAGCCATTATAAAAATCCTTATGACCCATTAGATGTAAATGGTGGCGCCATTGTTCTCTAATCATTGTTATTTTCTAGTCGTGTATCTTCAAAGTGAAAGAAATTTCTTTTCAAAAATTGTA
The DNA here is from genome assembly GCA_036877625.1 of Ambastaia sidthimunki. Lineage (NCBI taxonomy): Eukaryota > Metazoa > Chordata > Actinopteri > Cypriniformes > Botiidae > Ambastaia > Ambastaia sidthimunki. The sequence continues at coordinate 3,372 of JAZGTK010003911.1, forward strand.
TTTAACTATGAAATCTTTTGAGTCGAAATTTCTTTTCAAAAATTGTATTTAACTATGAAATCTTTTGAGTCACTTTTCTATTATAAACCCATGACGTGCCAAAAATACATAAAAATATCTTTTCCTCCCCTCAGTTCTAAAAATCTAATTTATTTTTAATATATTAAATTTAATTCTCTGTACTCATATTGATATATTGCTATACACTGTATATTGCCGGCTTATATTAAACTTGCTGGCTTTGTTAAACACATGATTGTAAAACATTCTGTATTTGAGTCACCGTGATGATCTGAACTATACTGCTATTTAATCCACATTTGCATTTTTGTAATATACTACTTGTACCACAATTTATTTATACGGTACATTCCTATTTGCATTTCTGGCTGGATGTTAACTATAATTCACACAATGACAAAACAATGACTCAATCTAATCCAATAAGCCACTTTTATTTTATGTGTTTATCCTCCAGTATCCATTTACAATATTACACAGCTTCATAAGGTACAGTATGCTTTAAAGAAATCAAATGGCTGTCTTTAAGATTTGTGGTGCTCATCAATGAAGCTCAACCTCCAATAGCTTGTGGTCACCTTTGATTCTTAAGTCAATTACGGTGCAAACATTGTTGTACTGTTGCGCAGAGAACAGAATTAAAACACTTCACTGCTTTATACCTCAGGCATAAAGTTTGACTTACCTAAACTTGTTTCTGTTTAGTTCTGCCAAGAACTGAATGTTTTCATCAAAGGTCAGTCTCATCACACTCTCTAAAAGATTGAGACATTGCTCTTTAAAACAGAAAGCACTGATGGATTTAAAACTCAGGTAAGCATTTATTCTCTGGAGCATTAGTAACATTTTGGTTCCATTTTCGGGCAAGAAAATCATTGTGGATACTCGTAATTGCTTCCCATACTGTTGACAAAAGCACTGAGAAATAATAGCATGTGGATAAGAACAAATAAAGGAAAAATCTTTTTAGTTTTGTTATTGATCATGTTTATTGTGTATTGCCTGCAAATACTGATGTGCTGAGCTTCCTACACAACTGACAAACTCCTTTTGTAAAGAGAACAGATTAATTGGTTCAGCGTGTCCTGTATTCTGAACAGAATAATGTCTGAAATCTATTGACCCAATGATTACAGAACAAAAACATATTGTTCATACATAATGCACAGAGGACGAGTGCAGAGCCTTGTTCAAAACATAGAACATACTGGAAGATTCACAAGATGTCACCTCCACAACTAATGGCAAAAATATTTCACGTATTACCATGACCTTCTTTGTCCTGTTCTATCTTTTAGCAGAAAATCATTACAAGTATTCCTAAGCGAGACATGTGGGCATCACAACAGCTGTTTTGTTGCCTGTAACGCTATGGGAGTATATGCAAACACCAGCGCTAATGAGCAGAGCTCTAAGCCATGCAGCAACAACTCAGATGAATCCTTTCTCACCTGTTGGCCCATGTTGCTATGGTAACTGATATTTCTAGAGAACGGTAAATGCATATGTTAATGTTTCTGAGCTGTAGGTTTTAACATGTATGGTTAATGAAATCAGACAGGCTAAGAACATTTAAAGGATGGATGGATGGATGAGACAGAAAGATTAAAAATTCACATACATCCTGGACTTCCTGTTTGAATGAAGCCTGCAAAATTGCTGTGTGATGCGCATTTATGTTTAACTGCATGGTAATGCCTTCTGGTGCCTGCAATTTTTGGAGGACGAGTGTGATTTATGATTGCTATCATGTGTAATAGCTCACCGATCTCTTTGCTTGGCAGTGGTCTAATATTTATATAATGACGCAATATGTCAAGCCACGTCAGGACTTGCAATGCGGTCCGCAACTCACGGCGTGTCAGACTGGCGATATATCTATTAACTCGAAAAATCCAAATGGTCTTCATCCAGGCCATTACAATATCCATACCGGGAAAGTTAATTAAATTTCATCTCACTTTACATCATTATTTCATATTTGCAAGTGATTAAAAACAAACACTGAATATCAAGGGACTTACAGTGGTTTTGTTTACTCAATGGTCTATTGTTTAAACAGAGTTGAATGGATTTTTGTTTGTCGAACAAACGTGATGCAAATGTTATTATCCCCCACATTTTTATTCTTTTTTTAATTTTTATTCTATTCAATAAAACATAATCGTTTTACTCCTCTGCTCCTAAGTCGGAAACTTTGCTATTTAATAGTCTTATCATATTCTGCCCAGGCCCCAGCCTCTAAACCTCTAATTAACCCATAATAAGCATAATACGATGGAGTCAGACCTGAGATTATCCTAACCACTCTGTATCAGACTGCTGGGATGTGCTCATTTTTCCACAGGGAAGATGTTGCTCGTAACGTTCAGTTACATTTTACATAAACAAGTAGAAGCTAATAACATTCCAAAATGTTTATTTTCCATGCAGTATTTCCATATTAACAGCAAATCACAAACTCCTATAATTTCATTTTTTGCCCTTAGACAGAAGCAGGGCTGAACTGAGATGAAATGGAGAAACATCTAAAATAAAGTTGATACTGGAACAAAAAACTGATCTTCAGAAAGTCTTTAAATGGTAACATTTTCCTCTGGCCACTTATTAGTTAAAGAGTTAAGCTCAAACTGTATTATGCTGTATTACATCAAGATCTTGTTACAGATGCTGAAATAAAAGTTAAATTCACATATTGTTACTATGAAACTGTGGAGTATGACAACTCAATACTCTCATAAACATGACTGGCACATTGGCAGCATCTGTGCACAGAGATTAAGTGAATCTATCAGTGCAGAGAATTGTTAAACCGCAGAGGTGGTTCAGCAGCCTGTTTAAGTTCAGCACAGCATCTCTTATTCACCTCATAATCTCACTGGGCTGGAATGCAAGAGGGAAACATTTTGTGCTTGCAATGAGAATGAAAGCAAAATGTCAATAAACTTTTTCTGGGTCACAGAACCAGAACAGGAAAGAATATAATCTGCGTCATTATCCGTCACAGGAAAAAGAACATGAACAAGTTACTTACGGTCTTTTACTTTTGCCCTTTTCTCTACTTGTAATTATAATGTACAAACCGATATTATTAAAGATTATTAAAGATTGACACTAATGTACAATTTTATATGGCAATATGATACATTTATAGTCTCCGATGAGATTTACAAAAAAATATTGAATTAAAAGCAAACACAACAATCTCAGCCTGCTAGATCAAATTTTCCAGGATTTTACAAAGATTATGGAAAAAAACTTTGCTTCTGCAAAACTCTGTATTACTTCATCAGCATAAAATGCATAAAGATCCAGTGTTGATTCATTCTCAAGCAGCCGAGAGGATTTAGCAGAACATCATAAACATCCTTGTCAATAGCTACTTACAGTACAAACCCTAAAGAAGTGAGGGGCACAGTGCTGGACCTTCTATCTCAACCATCTGAATGGACAGCTGCCATCTTTGATATACGTATTAATTTTAGGAGCCCATCTTTAACGAGAGTCTATTTCAAAGCGTGTTGCTGTTTAGTTATGCAAAGAGAGCACTTAATCCCACTGTAGATTAAGCCGGGCTCCACACTGCATTCCAATACAGCCAAACGCAGCAGCCGGCATGATCGGAATATCGAGCAGCAAATGATGCAGAACGAAAATGCAAAGCTGCTCTCCAAGCTTGCTGTGAACACGTCAGTTCTCCTTGTAGAGGAGATTGATCTTGTAAAACAACTCACCCATAAGTAAAAGATGATCTGGCTTCCCGGATTTAGGAGGAAAAGCATCTTTCCTTTTATCAGGCTAAAAAATTTATCAATTCGATCAAAATCAATAGTTTTTCCATTTTGCAATTCCGAACAAACATTTTAGTAAAACAGGAAAGGTGAACTTTTATATTGGCAAAATCTTGTAAATGATTAAAGATAATGATACTCCACATGTTACAGTAAGAAGAGGCTTTAAGAGAATCTACCGGACAGATAAGCATGAGGTCATTATCCTGCCATCAGGTGGTCAATATTCAGGTGAAGGGGGCCGTGACACTGTATCACGAAATCAATTAAGATGGACATCTCATCTTGTTAGACCACCAACCTATTTACTGTAGATGCACAGTCTGAGGTCAGTCAGTCAGAGGGGTTAATTTACTGTGCTAATGTGATTTCAGGTAACAAAATTGTGATGTTTTTTGATTGGTTAGTTTTTTATATGGTATTTTACTCGTAATTTTGACTACTGTAAATTTACATTTGTCACATGTTCCTAGTCTTTCTTTTTGTAAAAACTGCCCAAAAGCATTGATAACTCTTCTTGCACTCATTTTGGGGTGTATCCAAATTCAAATGTACATCCAGTAATAGTAGAAAGTCATGGCTTACAAATGTGATGTTAAGTAAAGTCTCTTCGATACTGTATGTCCCATGCCAACTTCCTGTTTTGAAAGGAAATACTGTATGTCCACACAGGAAAGACATCTGTACTGTACTGTACTGACATCTGTACATTCCAGAGTGTTTTTAAGCTTAAAGTATGCAGCGTTCAAAACTACTGTACCTAGCAGAATCAACTACCTTGCTTCAGCGAAACAGCTTTACTGGCAGGAAATAAAGACCTCCAACTGAGGCGGTATACAAAGTCACATAGCAATTTACAAAGAATGGTGGCATGCATAACAAAACACAACCACTTAAATACCCACAGATATTCTTCAAAGAAAAGCTGAGAAAATTAGCAGTTGCAAAGAATCAGGCGCCTACATGGTCTGTCAAAACATTTCACAAGTTTCAGAGTGTCTCATTTAAATAAAATAAACAGTTGAGCTTTAAAATCAAGAGCACTCTCATTACCAAAATCGAACTATGGGTTTGTAAACCAAGTGTCCTAGGTTATTGTTCCACTGCACTACTTTAAAATCTCAACCGGCTCTTGATAATGATAGTAAAGTTCACTGTCACCAAGGGAGACACGGGCAGGGATCTATAAACTAGAAGGATAAACAAGGTAAAAGCTTGGGTCTGTCTGCTAGTGAGCGATGAACTTGATTGCTTTTTCCTCCTGAGTGACCGAGGGTACCGAGTCTGTCCTCATAGTCGTAATCCTCCATTTTTAAATGCTTACAAATGTCCTCCCAGTGCAACCTTATCCGAAGGCTGTTTTGAGCTAAACCTACTGGGTGGAACACTTGTCTGAGTGAATTAAGTAGTAAATGACACTGCTGAATGTAGGCAGTCAGTCAGAGTGGGTACTGAGGATAACCTGCATTCGGGCAGAAGTACACTCAGGTGTGTTCCTGTCAGATGTGATGATCAGGTGGAAGGATGATGGAGTGAAATGAGATAAACCATAATGAGAGGAATAAAGCACTAGCATTATGCCAACAGAGCTGCTTTTCATGGTGCACCTGGGACTGCAGAAATGACAGAAACTGTTTACACTGTTGTTTGTATGTCTGATTTTACTTCTAAGCTAAATGTACATGGTTTACAGCCTTCTTATTGTGAGCCTAAGCTGACAAAGAAAAACAAAATCACATACACATCTGTATCTTCTACTGTAGCTATTTGTACAAACTATCACACATATATTTTTGTACATTTGTACATTGAAACATACAATACTATTGCATTGCTGTAACAGAATTTAAACAAAGATTTTTAAGGACGTACAACTATATAGGACAATTTTTGTACAACTTCTCAGAATTTATCACCTTTATTTATAGCTCACACAGTATTTTTAAATAGCAAACTTTATTTATAAATAAAATCTATCCTATAAATTCACTATTTCAAAAGATTTGTGCATCTCTAAAGTTGTAAAAGGGTTTATGTTTTAGATAATTTCTGTTCAAAAACACAAAAGGAATGTGCTGGACTTTACTTACAGATCTTATGAATGCTAACAATATCACATCACCATTTCCAAACTTCAAGGGAATGTTTCAGATGATTTCATCATACTGGACGGGAGAGTTGTATGATTAAATAATGTCATTATTTAGTTATTATCTCGGTTCTCTGCAAAATACATCTTGTAACAAATGGCAACAAAGGTTTCAGGACTATTTTGGGCGATTCGGATCAAACTCACACACCCAAACTCTCCAAGTTACTAAGCTGCTGTCATTAGCGGAAAGCCTCATGTGATGAAGAGAATTCACGGAGAATGAAGCAATGTCTCACAGATATCTCAGCATGTGCTCTTCCAGCTCCTCTGCTGGAGATCTGAAAATACCACTTGTAGTTGTTTTGCTGCCCTGCTGACTCACTACTGTTGATCAATAGCTAATTCACTTACATAATTAAGAGGCACAGCAATCAGAACCTTCCAGAGAATGTGATAATTAATCAACATGGTTTAGCGTCTCCCTCCTGGTGGCACCAGCCTCAGAAATTCTGACTCGATGGGCATCTTTGTACTCTCACCCCAGTTGCCCTTTTCTACACTCACCTGTGAACAGCAAACAAATATATAAGCAGTGTAATTAATTTGGTTGACAATCTCTATATTTTACAATAAATGTTTTGTATAATGGAAATGCACTTTAATGCATTTGCTATTAGCAGACAGACAGATAGACATATAGACAGATAGACATACAGATAGATTTGCTCACACTTTAACAATAAAGTTTGAGTTAAAAGAATTTCCAGGGAAAAACACTTTTCATGGGACGTCACACTGGCTGCCAGCAGGAGCCAAGACACTAAAATTCAAAATATTTTTCCTACCTACAATTTTGCCAATGGCCTTGCCCCCTGCTTCCTTCAAATGTTCATCAAAGACTGTCCCAACTGGTGCAATCTGCTCCTTCAGGTGGCCTCACTCCTCAGCTCCCCTACAGCTCTCCATCGGCTCTGCTGGAACATTATCAGAGAAGCTAACTCAACAGTTACAAAAGAAGCCTTAGGACAAACTTCACAAGATTTCTATCTTATCAAAGCATACTTATCACCCCCATATTTGCTACTTGGCATTCTTCCCTACCAATCCACAATACAATTTAATTTGCACTTAACTTACTACACTTGTTGTGTAGTACTCAATGTGGACAGGGTCACTTTAAGCCAAGCATGTTTCACAAATGTATCAGCACCTGTAACTAACATCAACACCTGACATGTATTTCTAATGGCCTTATATTTGCTCTTCTGTCACTTTGCACTGCTTAAAACACCTACTAAGAATATAAATGTACGAGGGATCTAAGAATGTTAAAAAGGGTGGTGTTGAGAAATCAAACAGAGATACCTAGCTGCAGGGGGGCCTTCTGTTCAAGACTTACCCATATTGCCTGTCAGCTATTTTTGGATGCACAGTCTGCAGTATGTTTCAATGAGAGTTCCAAAATCTGTTCTCTTTGGAAGATGGCAACCAAAATGAGTTCCTCATAATTAAAATTACAGTACTGATGCCGAAACGCATGGCTGATTAGTGGAAACTGGAATGATACGGAGACAGGGGGTGGTCTAATGTTTATTACTTGTGGCACTGAAATTTATTTCCCAAGTAATTGTAAGTGAAACGATGAGATGACAGTCAGCAGATATTCAGGTATACAGAGAATTAATTTTTGTACTCACTGGTCAGCATAATTTTCATTTATAGGGCCCTAGTGTAATTTCAGTACTGCAGAGAAAACGTTTCATCACAAAGAAATTGATGCTAAATTGTGCAAGTGTTATTTTTTAAGAACTCCTGAAATAGCTTTTATTTTAATCTACATTGTTTCCTAAATATATTAAAAAGTTCACGTTTTCCTGTTAACCTACATGTTCTGTTTGGATTCTGTTTTTATAATGGCACAAAATAAACACTGAAAGATACAATTTCTATAATATCTGTCTGCTGGATTCTGATTAGGTCAGAGGAACATAAAAGACATGCAAAAAGTATCTATTATTCTTAAACATAATCAGGTCCTTTGAGACCCCAAACATAAAACAGTAAAATCAATTTCAACATATAAAATAAACAGTTGGCTATACAAATAACATGTTATACTACTTTGGAACTTGGCTAATTAACTAGCTGTTATTTGTAGCTGTTATTTGCTACAATCAGCTGCAATACTAGTTTAATTGAGGGGGCACTGAGTCTCTGTTTACCGATCACATTGGTATTATTAAGTTTGCCAATACAACAGAATGATTCGCATTATTACAATAGGTTAGACAACTGTATTGGGTTCTGCAGGCGGTTTATTACAGGCGGGGCTAAGCACGCCTGTGTCACCTTTAAGCGTTGTTTTATTAGCTTGTTACTTTGTTTATAATCATTGATCTGCTTATTTAGACTATATACAAATGGCTCTAATAACTTTTAATGGATGTAATTAGTCTAGAATATAGAATACAATGGTTATATCAGAAATAAGCTATAGTGGTTGAGTAATTCTATATGCAATTATATAACTGCAATATGTAATACATCCTGCATTTACAGACAGACAGAAGACAGTAAATGTAATAATCATAAAACTTAATTTTAATCTGGACTGTCGCAATATGACAAATGCAAACTAATTTGAAATATTAGTGATGTCAGCTGAATAATGGTAAATTTGATAAGCTTTATTTTGTGGACCACAAAGATGAACTATTAAATGAAAGAAACAGTTTGAGGACTCATTTGGTCCCTATTTCAGTCTTATTAAACTCAGTCATTTTACACTTCACAAAATACTGGAGTGATGACAGCAAAGAGAATCTAATTACTTAGTCTGTCAGTTTCCAGTAGTTTCCATTTGTCATAATCTTACCACTAGTCATAAGTGATAATAGCAGACCACAGAAATTGAAGGGGTGATGATGGCCTGGACAAACTGTATCTTATGCATGGGTTAATCCTTTTAATTCTTCATGCAAATGTTTGCAAATAAGACCAAGACTTTAGGTCTCTGCATCTGTCCCACCAACATGTTATCTTCAAAACTATTATTCTATTTCAGAAACATAACAGTAACAACCAAATGATAAATTTCTTTATCACATGAAAACTAAAAAAACTTTAAATCTTTAAAAACAATACACATTAAATAGATATATTTAAAGCTGTTTTAAACCATATCCATATTTAAACCATAATTAAAGCCATTTTAAGCCACTCTATTATGATATATTTTTATAATGTACATCACATTTCGAACTTATTGGTCTTAAAAAGTTTTCATAGTTTTTGATGAAATTACATCATTCAAAGCAGCAGATTATAAAGATGAAAACAGAATAAATTAGAATAAAATTTAAGAACCAAAGATTAAATTTTATTACACCCAGTACTGCATAATTTATGTATTTTTAAATGTGCCATTTTATGATGGATTTAGTAAACACTGCTACCTGTTCTAGGCAGACTGATGACAAGCACTCGTTTTGGAAGAAGGGACTCAATGTCTGTCAAGATTTTTGTCCTCAAAGGACAAACCCAGACACATCCAGCTTAAAAAAGATTTTCAAAGCAATACATCAGTGTAAGTTTTGACACCAGGATGTGGTCCAGACGCTGTGCTGTGTTTTACATAATGAGCTTAGCTCAGAGCCTGTGGCTGGAGGAGGCCTAAATGCAGAATGGCCCTGATGCAGCACTGAGAATCAAACCTCTGTCACTCAAAACTCTCAAGAATCCAAAGCTTATTACTGGAAAGTGATTATGAAGTGATTTTCCCAAATTAGAACAATGATTCTGAATCCGGAACAAGAATTTATTCAGCCAGAAGAAAACATCTGCAGGGACAATGAGTCAGCTAGCTCCCTTAATGTTCAAGTTTTGATGGATGAGTCACAGCTTTGATCTAGTTAGCATTAAATTTTATGGAATTATTGTGTAAAAACAGTGAGACATAAAACTTGACTTTATGTTGTATGTTTACAAAAGGCTGCAGATGGCCATGGGGGAGGGATTTCGTAGTTCAGGGCTTATTGTATCCCAAATTAACATTCTTGAAAGCTGTCTTTGTAGTTCTAAATTATTTCCCTGAAAGCATAAAGTAAGTTGTGTTCGGTTTCCACTTCACCTGTCTTAGGTCTTGATATGCAAAATTACAGCTTACTAAAATCTCATAAACAACCACTTTCGGTTTTATATTCAGTCTCAAGGTGAGTCACCGGACCCACCAGTGAGCCAATCATCATTCACAAATCAGCAATCAGCAACATCCATGATTCACTAATCATTCACAAATCATTCTCACCAGTTTTATGAATTCACACTGAAGATCTAAAAGATCTAAATCTGTCAAAAAAAAAATGAAATATGCTCATTTAATGCATCATTTAATGTTGGTTTAAAGGCCATGTGGATGTATTACTGCACATATAGTACTATACTACTTTCAAAAGTCTAGTCATAACATTGGCGTGGTTATCTTCACCCAACACCCATCAGTACTGAATCACCATGTCTGAACTGCAGTAAACAATCTGAAGTAAAAAACAGAAGGGCTATAGCATTTCACTACAGTGTCATGAATATAGCAGCTACGACCTATACACACCTAGTCTTGCCTCCTCACAACGTTAGCATTAGATTAGCTCCGGGAAATATCTCATTTTACTTAGAAAGGTTTCTGACAGCAGCATTGAGCAGGTTTAACCTCTAATTTATTCTTCCTTTGGCATCTGTCACTGTTTGAAAGAAATAAAATAAAATAAAACTCAGAAACTTCGATATCTTTTTTTATACTTCATACTACAACAACTGCTGCGTTTCAACATGGACTAGTTTAACATAGACTAATACTAGGAAAATATATGCCCTCAGACCTCAGAAGAAAGCTCCCCAAATTTCTGCAGAACTGGAATGCCTATTCATAAAATTCATAAAATCTGACATATCTCGCTATTAAATATTTTGGCTAAATTATTAATGCTTTCAGCTGCCAATAAGTGTAGTAATCTCAGCTCCATCAAACAGTGGAAAATGTTCAAATACATTCAACAAAAATCTGCATATTATCAATAAAATGAATGCTAAAAATGTAAAAATGTCTGCATATGCTGGCTGGGCCTAGAGGCACAGCTAACTAAAAGGACACATTCCCTTTTTAAAACTAGCAAATTTTCAGCAACCACCATACAAAGTAAAAGTAAGCTTTTATCTTCTAATAAAAATTAAATTTCATCTGCTCTGATGAATTACTGTCCACTGCTTCCTATTTCCAAGTCAATTAATAATTATGTCTAAGGGTAAGGAAAATATTTATTTATTTTACATCGCATTAATATTCATTGATGTCGTCTTTCAGGATGATATGAACTGACAGATGAGCCCATATTAAACCCTGTGGCATCCTCTGGCAAGAACAGAACAAAACCTCAAGTAATAAGACAGGAAGTGGTCAGCCCAAAATCTTCTGCCCCTTTGCTATTAAAAAACAAACATCAAAAATATGTCACTGTAAAAATACATGAAATAACTGTGTGGACATGAAGTAACATTCCTATACAGTATTTTATATTGCTTCTTGCATTTCATTTTCCCCTGGTTATTTGTCAATTTGTTGGCATTTGTTGTGTTTAAAGCATCTTAAAATATACTAGAGGAACGGCCAACAAACTAAGGTTGCAGTACTTTTGAGCCTCTTTCTTTATTTCTTATACATGATCTGTAAGACTAAGCTTTTCAGACACCTTTAAAGACCACCTATGAAGAAGAAACGTTGTTGAATGAGAAATCACATTTGTATTTCACCATGTTTACTAAAGGAACTTTCCCTTTTAAACGAAAGAAAATGCAAAATTCATGAGCACATGAATTATAAAGTGCAGTTGATATGAATTATAAAGTGCAGTTGATATGAATACTGTTCAGTTCTGTTTTGTTTTCTAGTCCATCTTCACAAGAAGACCTCCTGTCTGTCTCACTGCTAACATTCATTTGAGTTGTTATACTGAATGAAGATGCATGTTTCTAAAGCATGGTGTCTTTATTTATTCTTAATAACTTTGCCAGCATCGCCATTGCCATTATCGAATTTCCGTATATTTTATTTATACGTATTGTGGAGATTTTCTCCATGCATGATGTATCTCAGAAAACGGTCCTTATCAGGAAAATATTGGCTCAATGATTTAATAATCAGTAACACAACATAAGCTCAATAATCTTTACCTGCCACAACACACCAAACTTCATTTAAAAACAAGTAAAATAACAATAATAAAATGCATTGTTGTTTTTCTATTGCATGCCTGTCTCCCACATACATCATACAGATAAATGTAAACAACATGGCTAAGAAACAATATAGTCTGTTTAGTAGGTAAAAGTTTAACGGTAAAGTCACGTTACGGTCGGTGGATGTGTGAAGTCAGCCACAGGTAAGCAAAACATGGTTAAACTCTATAAACTATCAAACAGTTAATAGTTGTCAAACGTACAAAACCAGGGCATCATTAAATAACTGGTTATTTAAAACAACAGATGTGTTTTGCTGCTTAATGCACAGTGGCACATTAAAGTCTTACCTTAAGCAATATGCGTTCATGTGCTGGCTGTCGCTGAAACGTACCCAAACATACAACACTGTGTCCAAACTGTACAAATCAGCATAGTTAGACCTTTAAACGTACACTGTTTGAAATACAACTCGTTTTATATGAGATGGGAGGAAATAAGTAGTAAACAATTGGTTTTGCGATTGTTTGCGTCTTTCGCAACACGCAGTTATTGCGTAAGAACGCAAACGTTTCCATGGTAACGTAAGGCAACGTAAAACTACTATGTTTATAATTTTAAAATGTTTATCACTGCATGAGAGCTGTCATATCATGTACTGAATAGTAGAACATCTCTGCACTAAACAATGAAAAGCTGTAAATCGTTTTTTTCAACGTCTTACTAACAAGTTAGTATTTTTCAAAGTAATCTTGTCCTTAGTTTGAACATTGAACATTAATCTGCAACAGCTTCGTTCCTTTTCCAGCATCAGAAATTGGCCAATAGTGTGTAAAACCTCTAAACATTTACTTTTACCACATGGTTTCATCCGTGAGCCACCTCTTCTTATTGGAGTGGTGACTGTAAGTGTTCAATACATGCTAAATCCAGCCACCTTACTTTTCATATTCATACAAAACGTGTCGATTTATTTTTTTAGATTGGAGAGCCAGTTAAACGTGTCTTTTTAAAGCCATAAGAGATCAAGCATGAAATACATATTTATGTGCTGCTTAATCACAAGCAATAGGCAAAAAGAGAAATGTTTTCTAAGTGGCCTTTCAATAACCTCTAAATATTGTTCCATGCAGCCCCGTGTTTAATGGACAGAACTGTTGACGTGTGTTCATGAAGAGCAGAAAGGTCCCCTGGGGATTTCATAACAGCAGGACACTGCAAGACATCTCTCAGTAGGAGGAAATGCAATCTGACTGCATGGCAATGAAAATGGTTTCTCTGTTGTTCTCATACTGGTCCAGGCAAAGGACGCAAATAAACAAAGTCACGGTTTTATTATGGTTATGCCTTTGGAGAAGGAAAGCTTATATCTACAAATATTATTATCACATTGCTGTGTCCAAAATAAGCTTGTAAATATGCTTTAATGATAATTATTTTGAATAACAGATAAGATGTTGGTACATGCAAGATATACATGCACATTTTTTGCATAATCTATATACTATACTGTACATAGGGGCAACCCAACATACATCTGTCATAGGTGTGAATGAAGGGTAAATTTTAAACTACTGTTGTTTTTCCCTAATGTGGTTGGACATTTAGTGTTAAAACCCACAGGTTTATTTGGGTTTAAAGTACTGACGCAATTATCCCGATTAAAAATCTTAAATATCAAAAGTGTGATTTGATCGTAGGAACACCGATGTCCCAAGCAGATTGGGAGGTGTAAGATTTGATCTTTAAATGCCTCACATTACCAAATAATCCGGGCTGAACATTGGACCCAGGTCCTGAACCCAATTTTTTCTTAAATTCTTAGGAGTGAAATCAGGGTAAAATTGGACCAAAAATCCTGTAGTCTAAGTCCGGCTTTATGCTTCATAATCTGTGGATGTGTCTAGGATGAGCTTTGAATAGACTTTGTTTTGTATTATATACGCACTTAAAGTACAACTATACATACTGTAGGACTTAATTTTACTTTTACAGTTATCGCACACTTTTAGATTTAGTTATACAGCCTAGGATTACAGTAAACTGTTCACCATAGTTACAGCAGACACTTTCCATTAGAATCAGTATTGGATTGTACATTGACAAAACATAAGCACTGACAGTATTATATTAGATTTGCAACTTAGGTACAACACAAAAAAACTTAAGTATTTGTCTCTGCTTTAGGGTACCAAAAGACGATTTTGATAGCACAAGATAAACATCGCTTTGCTCAGGTATATTCTTGTTAAAAAGTTAAAGCCTTTGTGTTCGGACACAGATAATTTCATTGCTATCTTTGCAGAAGCCAAATATAAGCACTGATATTGAGAATGATTATAAGAATCAAGTTTCAAACATGGAAGTTCCTCAGATGTGCTGTTGTTGGGCAGAGAGCAGGAAAGGCCAGAGCACTGTTCGTTTTTCTTAGCAGGAAGCTAGTGATTTCAGTCCCAATTAAACTGGAGGTTCATGTGAAATCACCTTTTCATGGTGTGCCAAACACCTGCTTATCCCCGCTCACTAACACTCTTAAAGCACAGCTTTTGTTTGGTGCTTACCTTCAAAATTAGATTTTGGGGGTTTTTTTTAAACCATGCTTCACCTCTGTCGGTTATGCCTGGCTGTTTGGACTGCAAGGGAAACATAAGAAAATGTGTGTTGGCTTATTCTAACAGTGAAATTGGTTTTAGATCACATTGCAGGGCATTTCCAGACATGCTAAAGGGCTCTTTTGTGATTTTTACCAGGCAGAACTGCACTGAAAGAATCTGAGATGTGAAAAGCATTTTTTTAGTCTGCCTCATATAATGCCGCACACAGACAGTCAGTCACGGTACGTGTGACATATAATGTCCAGTCACCTGCCAGATTACTTTCTGGGCTATATACAGTATGTTGGATTTATGTCTGCTAACCCGAATGCATCTCAGGATATATTATTTAAAGTCTGGATTCTCAATTCATGTCTACAAATGCTGTAAATGGAACAAGGTGAAAACTGTGCAGCTCTGGTTGCCAGACTTTCACTGCAAAAAACAATATGGTGACAATGTTTTAGAAATTACAGGATGTCATTTTGCGGCGTGTATATTTTACAGTTCATTACTTTATATTTTATTACCCATCACGTTAATGTACCACCTTGTCAGACCTGCTAAAATTTAAACTACTAAATTACAAGCCACATTAAAGTTAATCAAACTGGGTCTTCCTATGAACAATTGCTACCACATTTGTGTAGACAGCCACAAACCACATAGTATCAAACCATACTATAATTTATGCAATTTAACGCAATGCGTGCAAACATGAATCTAAATAAGATATTTCTGTAAAACCAGAATCAGACTGAGTGTAAAGGATTGCAACTGTGAGAAGTCTTAATGTTAATTTGGCTGTAGCATATGTGAATGATGTTCATTTGTGTCTTGCTGTGAAATAAATGCGCCTTAATGTGTCAACAGCAAATTAGTCTCTATGAAGAAGAATGAACCATAATGCATTCCAAGCAGTTAATGGTTTCTTCTTAAAAATAAATAAAACTCAAGATCCCCAGCTCTTCACACAGGTATCACAGAATACAAAAGGTCCCTGCTGAGTTTCAGGGTAAAACCATTTGAACTCTTATCGTATTTTCCTCCACTGTGGCCATAATGGCAAAATAATTTACAAAAGAATTTGAAAAAAAAGAATAAAGGCTCAAATTTTAACATGGCTGGAGAAACAATTGTGTTTAAGGTCTGAGGCACACAAAAGTCTGAGGTGAATCATTCTGGGAAGTCATTCAGTTTTTTGTCTTACATTTGAACATTCTCACAGTATTCTGCTGTTTTTTGTGCATATTTCTTGTTATTTAAGTTATTAATTTTACATATTCGATTTCCATCTGCACAGTGTTTCTTTGTCTACTTGTTCTTGGTTTCTATAAGTAACATAAAGTGTTAAAAAACCTTGCAAATAGCTGCTCTTTGTGGTTTTATTGTGCTTTCAAAAGTGTAAGACTATGAGTGGAGAAAACTCTACTTTACCCAAACAAAGAAATGTTTTATCTGCCAGCAGTATTTCCAACAGTTAGTGTGTTATAGTAAAATAGATTTTGGCTTGCCACAAACAACTACAAATATTATCATCCTTTCTATACCGAGTATGTTCAATTATTAATTTGGGTTTAGAAAAAAGAGGCCCTGCAAAAACGAAAAGTGTGATTCATTGCAATTCCACACATTTTCCAAAGGTTCCCTTCCCAAAGGCACAGTGTGTTTCAGGAAAAAAGGATCAAACATGCGGATGTCTCTTCTTCAAACTCACTCTATAATTAAAAAACAGAGTAGAATTAGAAAACACAGTTTGGCACCACTGTGACTTTAATTGGGCTTTTTGTTCTGATTCCTCATAATTAGTTTGGCAGGTGCAGTGATGTATTATAAAGGAACAGACTGAACTTTGCCACCAAACATTCCTATGGGAACTTAAACACGTGCTTGAAGAAAGAGAGATCATGAGCTTTATGAGTTATCCGAAATTTAATGTTCTTTGGAATTCTTTTTTTTTAAATAAGAAAGTTTGTGGTGACATAACTTCCTAAGTAAGAGTTAAAACATTTTTAAATCCATTTGCAAGGATAAGATGACCGTTACATGTATCCAACTTTTATTACACAGACATTGGCAATGAAGTCTATTTTAAGTCAATTTCTAAGTCACCTTTAAGTCTTCTTCCACACATATCCAGCAGTACTGCAGCAGTAGAGACATGCACACCTCAGTACAGACCTTGACCCTTATTTCATATTCAATAGACCCTCATGTTTGCTTTGTTAGTTTCTTGAGTTTGGTGTAACTTTTTCTATTATATAGTACTAGCTGGTATTCCACCTAAAGCGGCTAAGCTCACAGCGGTACCTTCATTCAGTCTTCCTGCAGGAGAACAAGCAAAAGAGAGAAGCCCCAAGTGTACACTATAGTACACAGAAAAGCAAACAAGAGGGAATTTAAAATCATCTACAGCCTCCACAAAGCAAAACACATCTCTCACTTTCCCTGTCTCCCTCTGTTTTTGACAAGTGGACATAGACTGTTTGTCCTTCTCTAAAGAACACCAACATGGAGGTGAGACTGGGGCTGGTTGTCACACGTTTTGCTCCAGTGACCATTTTATCGTAGATCTATTTTTCAATGAGCACATGCCTTTAAATCTTGGCTACAATGATAATAAAGATTCAGACAATGAAGATTTCTGCTATTGCCAAGTTAAATGACAGCTTATTGAACATGCAATCAGCTTGTGTGATAACTTTGCCCAATTACATGGCCTAATGTTGTTATATGGGGTAAGTTGTCACAATGCAATACACTATTTGACTAAAATAGGCATCACCTGTGACGACCTCCCCATGTGATTCCCAACTGCTTCCTATTGCAGGTGTTTCATCATCAGCAAAGCAACATGCTATGAGCAGATGTCTCATATGAATTCCACTTCGGTCCAGTTTTCACTACCAAACTGCTGTTCCCCTGCTATGCCAATCCTGAGTAGATTATAAATGCAGTAATCACTGGTTCTGATTGACTGATTTCAGGGTGGTTTAGGGTTAGCCGCTGCTACTAGAGGATTAGAAACACAGAGTGTAAAATAGTGAGGACTATCACATTATTCAAAACCTATTAAGATCATTTTCACATAATGTGAATGCTTTTATAGAAGAATTACAATGGATTTTTGTTTGTTGTTTTATTTCTCCAGTAGCTTAAACTAGTTTGCCTCACAATCCTCACAATAGTGTAACACTGATGGCCTCACTGCTGTAGGTTATTTACAAACACTGAAGGTATCTTGTTGTAACTCCTGGCATTGGTTCTCTTGAATGTGTGTTGGTCAGAGTGCCGGGTTGCCTGGATTTCAGTTTGTGACTCTGACAGGGCAAGATTGTGGCCTACAGGCATTATTAAAGGCAAAACCTCCTTAGTCCCTTTGTTGGATAGCCCTTCTGAGTGAACCTGAGGTTGCACAGGGTATCGACATGAATCAGACTGAAGTGCAATACACAAAGATCTCATATTGCCATCATTGGAAAAAGTTACTCTGGCCCTTTGGGCGACAATTGGACTGCAGTAAACTCAAAGCAGGAATGATTTAGGCAGTCGTCTTAATGTTGTGTCAATGCTGATCCTGGGTTTTTTCCAGTAGTAAATGTTTTTTAATGACTGGTAAGGGGAGAATTCGGACTGAACTACTAAAGCAATATCACACAGCCAAGAATGTGTTACTGAAATATATCAGCCTGGCTTTGAATCAGCTGTAGGCACAATTGTGAGTGTGATATACCAGTTCAACAAACATTGGAAAGTATTTAAACAAGTAATGATAACCCAAAATGTGTCCCAAATATGTTGATACTGCTGCTCTGGTCCAAAATAAGCACTTTTGAAATGCCTCCAATCAGATGTTTTATAATAAAAAGTGATTAAAGTCAAACTACATTCACTGTTTGCACTAAGCATGATAAGAAATCACATAATCAAACATTAACAGTAATGTAACGTTAGTGCAACATTGTGGTGGTTCTGGTACGTGCAGTGACTGTGTCTCCCCAGAGACATTCAACACAGCTGTCGATGAATCAACAAATCTCTGCATAAAGTTTTAAGGCATAAAGGTGACACACAGATTCCATCTGCATTGATAGAATGACAGACAATAAGAGCACAGGATAATCTGTGCACTATGAAGTCCATGAGTCTGTCTGAAAGAGGATGATGTTGTTACTTCAGTAATGTTTTGTCTGTGATGTTAGAGGTTCTCAGTTCAGAAGAGGATTAGGGCTCAGAGTTTCTGGCAGGGATTGTCTGTCTTCTTCCCGTAATTGTCAGGAGAAATAAAAAGCACTGCCGGTCTGCCATTGGGGAAAAAGAAACTCTTTCTTTGTTCATCTCGCTACAATTCCATCAACCAGTTTTAGCCCATGGGAATTTAGTCTGTTGCTATGGAAATTTAAAGGATCTGTTTTTAGGGTTTGGATATATGGGTTTTTCGTGTGTGGTGATATATAATTCTGGTCTTGTTGTGGAGTATATAGTATAAAAATCCCTTTTACTATATAGTAAGAAAAGAAAATATACAGTGGGGTCTAAAAATGATAGCTTTTGCTGCCTAAATATATAATAAAAATATTATTTATATGTTTATTTATTGATAAATTGCTCTGTGATTGCATAAAATCTCTGTTATAGCAGATTAGCAACCAAGTAATTTTTAGTAATTTAATTTTTGTTGTGTCTCACCAATTTTAATAGCACAAAATGTCTAAAATACCAAAGCTGACTTTCAAATAAGTTGATTTGTGCAAATCTTGTTGCTGCCCTGATTAAATATTAGAAATAATTATGTAATTTAGAGTATGCAAATACAATATGTAAATGTTACCAGTGTTAACAAGGGGACCAGCAGTGAGTCAGTCAGTTTCTTCAGCAAGCAGAGCTTGTACAGTAAAAAGCAGGTCCGTTTACCATTTGATATCCATCTGCAGATCTTTAAAATGAATACCAGCCTTTAAAGTTTTAATATTTCAGCCCAGTGGGAGAGACAGCTTGTCTTGAGTAGAAAGACCGTCGCCATAAAAGTACAAGACAGATTTATTGTTTATAGTTCACCTTGTACATTGTATGACTGTAAATACTCAATCATCTACCACAGTTAATAATAAGGGCAAAATTCACCTGGCTGTGATATTTGCATACTTATAACTGTTTTTACAAATGGATAGAACTGTAACTTTTAAAATGTAAAAAGTGTCAATTGTGTAAACTGTTAACCTACTTTTTGGTAGCTCATTTGGTGGAGCGTTGTGTTAGCAGTGCAAAGGTTGTGGGTTTCCAGGAGACACACACTGAGCAAATGTATAACTTGAATGCATTCTTAGTCACTTTGGATGTAAATGTAGCAGCACCAAACACACTAACAGTCTATTTGAGTGGCCTGACTGGGCTGGACCAAACAATATTGGCCCAAATAATATTGGTTGTGAGTTTGGCCATCCAGTGGCAAATGGCCAATGGTTTGGAACTTTAGAAACAATTCAGTTTGGTTCTGTCAGTGCCAAATAAAATTATGCACTTCTCCTTTGTTCTCCCATTTGCAATCAAATTCCAAGAGATAAGATGCAGAATGGCAATGAATCAATCTATCATCCCACCCATTTATAGTTTATAGTGGACAAACTAAAGATGGTAATGGAAACAAATTTGTGACAAACATGCACAGAAACAGGCTATGTTTCCCATCTCATTTGTCTGGCTAAAACTCCCCTTTTCCCTCAGCCAATTACTGTAAAATGATACGCCTGGCATTTTTTTCACAGGTCACCATGCAGCTCATCAGACAAGCTGAATGTGGTGCTGTTGTGTATTACTGAAACCATCACTGCGTATTAAGGCATCAGCAACTCAATCACGGCAGGTGCTCTCAAGGCAAACGTAGAGTCCTAAAGGATTAAATAAAAGAACATGAAAGACAACCCAGAGATAAATATATTATGTGTACAATTTGAAATATAGAAAATGTAAGCATTTAAGCATTTGGCAAACGCTTTATTTTAAATCAATTTACGGTACGTTTAAGATATTTTATCAGTTAGTATGTTCTTTGGGACTCAAACCCTTTACCTTGTCATTGCTAGCACCAAACACTAGCTGATGAGCTACAGGAACACCCTCATCAAGTGTTAAAATGCTTAAATAATTAAAAAACACTTCATTTCAAGAGGCCAAGTTTCAGAGTGCGTTGCATGTTATTTTCAGCAGAATTCACTGCAGCTTAAAGGGCATAAATTGAGGTTTTTAGACAAGGGCAGACTTCATTTCCTTGTGGATTAATTCTGTTTTGCAGCTCATTTAAGCATTTGACATTAGATGCCCTCTTTTGGCTTCACAAAATAATCCTTCAGCAACAGTCTAAAGGAGATTTCGGTTTGATCAACCGCAAACTATGTGACAGTTTACGAACCATTTGAACTGATGACAGGTCTAATCTTTGGAAAGATTAAAAGAATTGTCCTGAATTTGCCTGGATCACCTTGCCAGAGCCGAGCTAATTAGAGCCACAAACTAAAGCTTAGATTTCAGAGCATGATTTACCTCTGAAATGCAATAAAGTTCATAGTTGTTTTTAACTGTCCTTGAAGTAAACAGTGAAGCAAGTTTGAGTCATAAATAATCAAAACAATTCTGCTAGGCTCACTAAGGGTCTATAAAACATTCAGCCAAGACCTTTCGTGATTAACTATCTGTGCAGAAATAAAATGTTATTAGATGTTTTGGAGATGTATTTGGTACTATTATATAATACAATTGGACAGTAACACAAAAGTTATAATAAATAGAATATACATTGAAGTAATATTAATTTCATATGATACCCACTCAAATACAGTATAAAAGCTCAGGAGACATTGTACTTCTTTTATTATAATTGAAATTGTATATGAAGCACAGCAAGTTACGTATGATGGAATACGTATTGTTCTTTCAATACACTTTGTGTCAGTAACACATTTCCACCATAAATGCCTTGTCGTTCTCTCATTTTACTGTTTAAGGCTCTTTCAGTCATTGTTCAGTTTTCGTGGCTGTTTCCCAGAATTTATAACAAAAGCTCCATAAGTTTAAAACTGATTATTTTGGTGCTTTATTTTTTTCCCTGATTTTTTTTTGTCATACATATTATGCTGTAATTTTCTTTCAAGAGGAAATTTGATTTAAAACAAGTTTTCCAGCTGGGGCTCTTTAATAACAAATTCTGAAAACTTGCTCACATTACATTTTTATGTCTGTATTTAGATGTCATGTGGGGGACATTGGATGTTATCCTATGCATTTCAAATTCTAAAATGTTCATTTTCCATTCTCTGTTTTGTTTTCTTTAACTCTGTGAATCTTTTATATAAATATGTACTTCTGGTAACCTGTTTTCCAAGTATGTTTTCATGAATGTATGTTTTATGTATGTTATATATTTCTTAAATATGGGGAGTGGGGCTTGTTGTCACACTTTGTACTTTAGTGAATATTTCTTATTCACACGGTCTTAAAGTAAATTAGGAAAGGCAAAGCAATTTATTTAACAGGGAAAATATCAAACCACCAACCCAATTCATATTTGCCCAACAAATGTTTTTATTAATGCATGTTTTTATTAAAACCGTGACCTGACATTTAGGAAAAATGTATTGTTGCGAGAAGATAGTAAAACATCTCTGTCATTATATATTGTACAGTTGACTGTAGTATATATTTGCATCAAAACATGTAACTTTTGCATCCCAGCTAGTGTTTTTGCATTTATTCAGTGGAATGTTGACTTGCTTCATATTGCACCAGCATGCTGTGTTGTGCACTATTTCTGTGTGTGTGTGT
>JAZGTK010003912.1:0-25916 GCA_036877625.1 Ambastaia sidthimunki
AGTTGCTACCTGCCGGCACTGGAATCGAACCAGCAACCTACTGATTACAAGCCCGACTCCTTAACCAGTAGACCACAACTGCCCCGTAACACAACTGCACTTTTCACACCAATTCAATCACACAATTAAATATTTACAGCGTTGCTTTACTGTTCACAAAATATTTAACATTTGTCCCTTTAAATTAAAATTAAAAGACTGATAATTTTAATAATGCCTTGGCCGTTAATATTATGGCAAATTTCCTCCTTTCAGTCTGTAAAATATGTAATTTTATATTGTATGTGTCCTCATAGTTCTTTCCCCAGCTGTTTCACAAATATAAACGGCCCTTTCATTAAACCGAAAACTGTAGGGAATGATGGAACATATCTGAAGTGTCCCTGAGCACCAAAGTACCATACACATGCTTTAACAGTCTCGTAGTACATCACACATCGCAGGAGCCCTTTTAATATTGCCAATAAACAGGCATGAAGGGTGGGGGGCACCGGCTGTACATGCATGCAGCTGGTCTCACATTCAGTCTCAATGTGAAACCATTTCAGTGTCAAATAAGAGCAAGAAGCAAAGCACAGCAAGTGAATATGGCAACAGAGAAATAGACTGGTGATGGCAGCAAGATAACACTGTGTGAAAATATCGATGTCTTTCTGTGATTGGAGGGCCGTGTTGTGGTTGGCCCAGCCCAGGTCCTCTCTGATGACAGAAAAATGTCGCTGGAGAGTGGAGAAACAGCAGACTCGTACTTCCCTCTGACATACATGGGGAAAAATGTTTTGGCAGCAGAACAAATATAAGTAGTGATTTTGGAAAAGAAGAAAAACAGCAATCTTGTAGTGGTCAAAACAGTCAAGGCAAAAGACACTGGACCACTCGCGTTAATGACAAACCCATTTTTTATTTTGAATATGAACATGAATAGAGATAATTCTGGGATTATTAACAGTAGGCTTTTTATGGTTTCCATTTTAAATAGTGTTTTTGTACAGATTTACACACTGAGTGACTCAAATCATAGATTCATAAGAGTATTATGCATTAAAGCAGTGGCTTTCAACAGAATTTGCTTCAGGACTCAGTTTACATGAAGTGGTTTAAAACTGTATTACTACACAGCGCCAACAACATGCAAAACACATTGTATGTAGCAATCCATCTATGTTGGCATCTGTGTAATTCATCTACATTGGCTAGAAATTACAAATTTGTTTAACCTGAGCCAAAATACTGTCAAGTTTGGTTTAATGTACAACATTTGACCTCAATAACAAAAGGATACAAGAGTTCTCATGTCCCTTTTAAGTTTATTTTGCAATCATAACTAATACATGATTATGTATTTGGTTGCATTTAATCATTTGCATTTGCAATTGTTTTTCCCTGCCGTCTACCCCCTTGCAACAGACACAAGACCCATTTTGGGGTCACAACCCATAAGTTGAGAGCCACTGCATTAAAGAACGATTAAGCGAGACTGGAAATAACCCCACAGATAATTCCTCCAAAACCCTGACTATCGGTCAGCCAAGAGACAAGCGGAGGCAGCAGGGATATCATGACTGACCACTTAAAACACGCTTCAAGCTATCTGAGAATTCCACAGATGAAAACACACACAGTCCAGAGAGGGATAGATCGATAGATAGAGAGAAAGGGGGAGAGCACTGAATCAGCATCAAACACTTTGAATCACATTTCGTGAATATTTGGTTACTGAGGGGACACCATGTGAACTCTGAGTTGACGAACTTTTATATGCCAACAGGAAGTGAAACAAAAAGCCTCTTTGCTCTCAGTTTACCTAAAGAACAGTAGGCCATTTCAAGTAACTATTTCAATTGATCTCATATTTGCAGTTAGACTAAACATCTGTCTTTTTGATATCTTAGAAAACACTTTCACCTCTATAGGTATCCTGTAAACTGTTTCTGTTAGAAGCTTGTAACCCCTAATGCTTTCTGACACCGGTCCCAAATCAGTTTTGACATGTAAGTTTGGCTAGGACTAGGATAAGTTCTGGTTTAACAGTATATATTGTCTCCCACCCAAAAAAGGCAGTGAAACTTAGGCTATGTTATAAGTACTTGAATACTACGCAGTATATACTGCACTGTATACTGCCTAGTACTTTTAAAAACGTTAGCGACACTGTTGTTATTATTCAAGAGTGAACACTTCTAACAGTTGTATGCTACATTGTTGTGACATGCTCATCTTGCAAACACAAATGTTTAATGTGTGTTACAAATGTGTGTTTTAAATCCAGTTCTGTTAAAAACATTTGCCATATCTGCTGATATTGTTTCTGATTCATCCATCACACTAGAAACTGAGGGTAAGTGCATTGCATTCTGGGAAACAGTAATCAAAGCAGTAAGTTTTGTTGCATACTTCTCATTTTGGCAAATCATCTGGGTAAAATATGCATACAGAAAATGTTGTATACTGTCCACAATATACATTAAATACTGCAGCAATATTAAGGTTATGCTACACGGAACATAGTCACAACTGATGTTGCTCCACACACCAACACCTGCTTATGCACTGCTTAAATATCCAGTCCAATACATGCCTGGAACTACACAGGTCAACAGGCAGAGCTTTGAAACATAAAGGTTTCAGTGTCCATGCAGGTCAATGGGCAGTTTTCTGCTTTTTTAAGACAAACAAGCAAAGAAACGGAAAACGGTAGTCTAGTCTAGTTTTTTGTTCATATTTAGCATAGATAAACAGGATGCCATCAGAGTTACTGGAAATCAGCTAATGTAATTGATCTCAGTTTAATGGTGTGGAACGTGAGATTTATGACGTGTTTTCAGTCATTTATCTTTTTAACACAGTCAATTAACTTTGGCATTTGTGGGCAACAACGGAGCAAAACGTTGTTTGGGGGGACACACATTGATTTAATGCACGTCACTTCTGATATGTTTGTCGGATTACAGCAAAGCAATGAATAATAATGGAAAGATTTTTAGAAGGATGGCTTTTCAACACAAGCCAAATCCACATAGTGCAATTATGTTGTTTTGCAGCAGGAAATGATGCGTGAAGCAGTGATGACATCGCCCGCTGGATTCCAGTTTCCATGCCAGTGCTGATGCAGTATTTCTTTAAATTGTTTTTCTAAACTTCTGAAATTAATTAAAGAACAAATGAAGGTAATCAATGCTACAATAAAGTCAGTTTGAAAGATCCAAATTTACATTTACAAACAAAGCCAAAACAATGCAAGTAAGATTTTGTTGCCAAGATAAACTGCCAGAATATATTATCAATACAATATTGAATATATTGGGCGATGACCAAGTTTCACTGTTTTTATAGAGGCTGCTGGATTGCTTTTCTTGTTTTGCTTTTTTGCCACAGGCAAATCATTCACAGACCTCAAAATACTTTGTAATTGGAGAGTCCCAAATGTCACTGTTTTAAATATTTCCTATTTTAATGACTATGGTTATTTTTTTAACAAAGCTCCAAATGATTTCCTAAGATGATTTCATGTGTTGTTTGTAACAACACAAACTTGTTCTGTATTTTTTTGTATTTTTTGCTGTTCCTAAATAATTTCTGTTTTAACATTTGTTTTTATATTTCAGGTATTTCTGATATTGAAAAGGACAGTTTAGCAAATTATGTAGGTAGTTCAAGGTCTCTGTAATTATTCCTTTAAAATTCCTTAAAAAACTGGATTTTGGCCCAGATTTGTTTGAGGCACACAGATCTAATCAGAATGTCTTAAAGGGACTGCAGTTTAGTTTTTAAGATAAGGAGATTTGACATTGCTCTGCAGCATGATTACGGTTAGATTGCACACTGTGATATTCCTTCCATTAATTTTATATATATCCATTTACATCAAGGCACATTGAAAAGAAGGAAAAGCTGACACTTTTTGACTGTGATAAACTGAAGGCTGCCAACAAACTTGAAAGACCAGCAAAACCAGGGACAAGTGGCAACATTTTGTATAAAACTCTCAACTGTTTTAAAAAAAAATTTCCTTTATCCACCTTTTTGAATTCTTCAAGTTTAAGATTTAGTGAAGCAAACAGCAATATGAATTGGCATGAGTTGTACCACCAAAGGCCAAGTGTTTGCCCTAGTATCTGCATTTGCACACACACATTAAATATACCACAGTAAAGTCAACATTTAACAAACAGCAGAAAGCACAAAGAATCTTCACTTATTTCAATTAACTGAATTGATCTACAATAAACAAATAATCCACAAAAACATCACACGTCTAACTGCATGCAACAGCTACTTTTCTTTCTCGTATTAACGCAGGAATGACTTGCGTAATGACTAAAACTTTCAGCTTACTGTAAAACAGCTATCATTTACAAAAGCCCCTAAATACATCGAAAAGGCCGTCTGGACAAATGACCTGCTTGGCAAAGAGACCACACAAGGGTAAAGTCTGGCAGCAATGCACATTTTTATGCACTGCGGGTGAACGAAAATCACTGTGCGATTACAAATGCGGGTGGCCATGGTTGAATGAAGAGAAGGATAATTCACACACACAGCGGTGGGAAATGAAACTGATATTCCCGAGGCACAATGGTGGACACCGCTGGAAAAAACAAGAGACTTTTGCCATTGGGTCAGTCATTCATTCGTCTGTTTGTTCCTTTTTTTTAAATAATGGGCTGTATTAACCTAGAGGGCTCCATTAAAATTTCTCAGCAGTGCTTGTGAGGTGGCCATAAAAGTCCAATACATACTGATTGTAATACTGAGGAGTTACCCATTATAAATATGCTAAAGGACAAAAGGGTTAAAAAAAGGCATACTGGTATAGGGCAGAACTTTGGTTGGCAGTGTTGTGATCTTTAAAGTAATATGACCCACATGCCTCATGGCAAAGTGAAGATGAAATGTCAAGGTCTACACACCTAGGTAAAACTGCCCACCCTGTCGCCCCGTGCAGAGGGAGTGTGACCTCAAAGGTCAAATGTCAAAGGTCATTGCTCATTTATCATTTGTGATCTGCTTTGACCTCTCAGGCTGTGAGTGATTGCTGTATTGGTTTTGTTCTTCCTGGGTCACAGCCTCACCCTCCAAGTGCTGGGTTATGTAGCATAGAAGTGGATGAAGGATAAAATTAGTCATTGGACGCAGAAGGTATTTTGGCATTGTAAAGGGGTGTGGCATCTCTGTGCTGAGGTCATGATAGGCAGTGTCCTTGTCCAATCAGAATCGAGAATAGCAGCAACTGAAGGATGACAATGGACACGATAGATGGCATTAGACCTGATGCCCCACCACAATCTGCATCCTTTTCCTGTTGGCATGCCGACAAGAGGAAGCCAGTAAGAAAAGGTGGAAAAGGTAAATGATGCGTTCATGTCATGCCAGAAATATCCTAATTACTAGTTGCTTTTGTCAAAGTACTGTAACACTCTGAGTAATTATTAACCATATGATAAACTTGTAATTAACTTGTGATATCTCTCACTATACAATTATGTCATATAAAAACAACAAAACAATAACCGCTTTAATTGTTGAGTTTTGATGGGGAGCCATATGTACATATGCAATGTGTTTAATTCTGACATGACAATAACGCACCATATAACATTAAGTTTTCAATTTATCGACCACTATACCATGTAAAACTATATACCGTGCATGAACTTGTTGGCTATTTATTAAGCAATTTATTAAGTAAAGAATGGACATGATGAATTAGTCAAAAGCAAAAAATTACATCAGCAGCTTAAGAAGCTTTAGAAAACAACCAGATAAGTTAATAAGTTTGACTCGTGCAAAAATTAAGCACATGAGAGGGGACAGTTAAAGACAGAAAGAAATTTACTGAAATTAAAAGAAAGAAACAGAAAAATAAGTGAACCAGAAAAAAATAATAGAAGGCTTAATACAAAATTATAAAAAAAAAAAAATTAATTAATAAAAAAATATGATTGTGAAAGCAGCACTCCCAAGAGTATAGTTTTATTTCAGGAGACATTTATTAACAAACTGGAGTGGTATAGATTACTTCAAAATCTCGGGCACTGTTTAATGCCATTACAAAGCTGGGAAGAGCCAGGATATTATTTAATATATAACTTTGTTCGGCTGAAGAAAGAAAGTCATATACTGCCAGGATGGCATAAGGGTCAGTAAATTGAGAAATGTTTCATTTTTGGGTTAAACTATTCCTTTAAATAAGCTGCCTGCTTTTGTGGAGAGTAGCATTAACTGGAGCAGGGAAAACGGCTGCATATATAACACATACAGAACTTACTCCCCAAGTGACAAAGATTAGGGCTAAAAATTAACATAATGAGATGGAAACAAATGGGATAATTTAAAGGAGAGAGAGAGAGATAAAGAGAGAGAGAGAGAGAGAGAGAGAGGGAGAGAGAGATGGACTAACCCGAGACAGCACATGAACACTGGCAGGAGTATTGTGAGCAGAGAGGAGAGCAGTGAAGAGCCTGCATTTCTCCTACACACGGCCTCATCCTAACATACATTACACAGCAAATACACATGCAGAAAAATGCTTGACAGTCAGCAGTCAGAAGTTTAAGTTAAACACAAAGAAGTGCTTGGACCAAGAAGTGCTTGAGCGTCAACAGGTAACAAGAGATGAAGTTCTGAGAAAACAAGCATCTAAATAGATGATGTAGTATGTGTGTGGATAGAGTTACATTACATGGCCATAAATATGTGGGCACCTGAACATTTTTGCATTTGATTTTTATGCATTTGGCAGAAACTTTTATCCAAAGCGACTTACAGTACATTTAAGCTGTACATTTAAACAGTATGCATGACCTGGGAATCAGACCCACAACCTTTTGAACTGCTAACACAATGCTCTGCCAGTTGAGCTACAGAAACACTACCCATACAAGCATTTAATTTCCAAAGAATGGGCGTTATAAGCTTTTACTTTTCTTGACCTTCCACTAGATGTTTGAAAGTAGCTGTGGGGACCATTGCTACCATTTAGATACATGAGCATCAGTGAGGCCAGGCACAGATGTTGGGTGAGGGAATCTGGCTCCAATTCATCCCTAAGCTTTTCAGTTGAGTTCAGGTCCAGGTTTGTGCGTGGTAGTCAACATCTTCCACACCAGACTCAATAAATCATTTCTTTATCGACCTCCCTTTGTGCACAAGGGGAATGTCATGCTGGACCAGAAAAGAGCCCCACTGTATTAAAAATGTTTGTCTAAGCAGATTGCATGGCTGTGTGCATGATTTTATGCAACTCAAAGCAATAGCCATAGCTGTAATAGCAAAACCTGTTAATTACAAAGTGGTTTCCACATATTTTGGCCATGTACTGTACTGTATGCTTGTCTGAGATTAGAACATGACCAAGCTCTCCTACACAAAGATCTATCACACAGAGACATGCTTTAATGGTTCATTTTAACTTTAATCATAAATAGAAAGTGTCAGAAATACTTATGGTTGTCTCCGTTTGGTAGATCTCAGCAAATGATTAAAATGTGAGCAAGAAAAGCAATGTGAGCCATTTTAGAACAACAGGATAGCATGTGAAATTTCGGTGAAGGTCATGAGGTCATGCTGTTCTGTAATAGTTAGTTCTGCTAGTTTTGTCTCAGAATCTATTGATGTGTTTAGGAGCACTCACGCTTGAGTTGTTGTCAAAGCACTCGTCTGGACCCTTTCGGTGCCGTGGCTTCTGGGCTATCTTACAGGGGTCTGGACCTGGAGCTGTGGGCTCAGGTTCAGGAAAACAAGTCGGACACACGCTAATTGACCGGTGAACTCCGCCTACACTGGACCACACTGGAGTTCCAGGACTCAGATCAACACAAATAAAAGAACGCTAGCATGTTTTTTCTCAACTGTGTGCAAAAAGCAATGACAAACAAATAGCTTGTTACTGGAAAAGCTACTTTATAGTAGTATCTTCCCAACACTGACAGTGACCATGTGACATCATCACTGTGTATCCTAATACTAAACAGTTGGTGTGTCTGTATTTGTATAAAGGATACAAGGCTTCTCTTCCTGTGAAAATGGAGTTTCCTCGCACATTTGGCAACTCTTCTGTGCGTCAGCAACAATAAGTACCAGATTTGTTTTTGGAAGCTTTTCAGCTATAAACTGCCTGTAGACAGAAGTATTAGAAAACTAATGGGTGCCACTAATAATGAATTAATAAAATGCATTAATAATAATTAACGTAGTAATAATCTCAATTATTTCTCCTTTTATAATAAAATTAAATAGAGCAAATAAAAACTTCTGCTTAAGTCTCATATGTCTCCTGAGAAAAAGACACAGAAATCTCTAAAATGTCTCCATTAGAGTTTCAGAAGGGATCTTAACAATGTCACAAACTAGGCTCAGATTTACTATTTCTGCAATTAAAAGTCAAGATTACTGAGATTTCAATACAAACTCAAACTCATAAAATTTACCCAAATCTAGATTATTTTAGCCACAATATACATTTATTTTATAGCTATATACTCTTTAATGTGTTTTGACAATTGTCTTATTATGTTTCCTAAACAATTTTAGGAGAAACATCTGAGACAAAGTCAATGCTTAAAAAAATGGAATGGCTATGGAATTTGCTAAATACCAAACATGACATGTTGGTCCTTTAGCAGCATTTGCACTTTAAGCACAAGGGGATTTGGGTTCTAATCCTCTCTACATACATCTTTTTATTTCAATAAACCAAAAATGCAAACGTATGTGAGCTACGTCAGGATTAAAAAACGTGATTGCCTTTTTTTAAAAATTTTACTAGAACAAGTTATAAGTGCTGAGGACAAAATCATTCATGGCTAAAAGTTCCCAAGGAAATTGACACCCGTAAATAAGATTTTTGGTATCCTATATTTTTGGTTATTAACATTTTTGTAAGGTTTTTTTAGTTTACCTTTGATGGCTACTGTTTCTGTATGGCTCTTACCTGGAGCAGTTCAAACATTCAACAGTCCCCTTAAAGCTCATCTCGCCGTTCTCAAAGAAATACTGTGTCTGTTCTGTAATGCAACTCTCCTTAGATGGTTTTTCAGACAGGTCATCATCTAGATCCGCTGTTCCAAAACACAGTCATAATTTATTGTTGCATGCTCAAAATGAAAATAAACAAACATACATTGTTTAAATGAATTATGCAAGTCAGGTAACAATGGAAACACCTACAAGTAGGTGCAAAGAGGCTAGTTTGTATTGAAAAGAATGACAATGACTTCATTTAAATTTGGAACGCTATTTAAGTACTTCAATTGGCTGCATAATTTGACTTACTATTGATTCAGTGCCTAAAAACATCTACAACAATCAATCAATAAATATAACATAAAAAAATTTATTCTTCTGAAAAAACACAAAACATGTTCCCATCCCAACATTGTTCCCATCAAATTTATTGTCTATGACATTTTGGAATAGTCCAGTGATTATGTGCTCAAGCTTTACACTAATTTAACATAAAATAAAATAAAAATAAAATAAATAATAAAAATAAAATAAATAATTATTATAATAAATACAATTACTTAATAAATAATAATAATAAAAACTATGTCTTCTGAACTTCAATGGCACATTTTGTATTTGATAGTAATGGAGTACTAATTACACCCGGCTCTTACCTGCCTCAAGGAAATTAGGAAATGTTATGCTGACAAACAGTTGCTGCAACATTGACCTGGATACAAAAAACAAAGATGATATATCACAGAACATCACAGGACGGATACTTAACATGCCACTACTACAGCTGCTGATACGGGCAAAAATTCAGATGCAGGAAACAGATTCAAGATCAACGGTTCACTTACCAGGCAGTCGCAGAGGCCCACCAACCAATGTTCAGGATATTAACTATGCTGGGCTAAAAGACACAGACTGTGTATTATGCTAGGGCTGTCAATGTAACATATTAATTTAGTGGAATTAATCCATATTCATAACACATCCTGTGTGACAAACCATTTTTATTTATTTCCCATTTTATTATTTGCTTGTCTCCTTTAATAAAGTGACGTCTTGAAGTATCTTCATTAACAACAATAAATCACAATTGTCAATATTTGATTAAACACAATGCAACATTGTGTAGGTACGGTACACAACATCTCCTGGGGTACTAGAACTAATTATTCTCTCAAACATTCTTTTCTAACATTGTAAGTTGCATATCTGAAGAAGAAAAGTACCAAAACATCCAGATTTGTATTGGCAGTAGCCCCGTTCAGCACTGCCAGACAGAAGGAACGCGGTGCCAAACACCATGAGAGATGTTAAGAGGAAGCTCAGCAGATGCATGCATAAATCTACAAACATGGCTAAAATGAGCGTTCAGGAGGTGATTAGCCGCTTCACACGCTTCTCCTATTAGCACGACAGAGGAAATGTCTCTCTGTGATGATTCATGGTTGACTCTGAATTTTGAGGGATTTAGTCATCATGTTCAACAGAACTGTAATCTTGAAGTCACACAGATCAGAGAAAGTATCGTGAGGCTAACTTATCATTGTGAAAATAACATGACGTTCACACCCTCTCTTCACGCTCGACTAGACTTAATAGTCTAAAAAAATAAAAGAATGTGATGAGTATGCATGCCTTTATTTACAGATGATATCTCAGCCAAAAAGCTTTTGATAGAGATCATAAACCTGTGTGGTTACACAAACAGTTGTTCTCTTGCCTGCATTTGGCAGATACTTTAAAAATAACATACAGGGGTTAAAAAGTAACATTTAGATCATATATTTGCTTGTGTGTACACTTCCTGGGAATCAAACCCTTGACCTTGGGGTTGCTAAAAACTATACCAGTTGAGCTACTGCAACACTACAGTACTACAGTTGTAAGTACATGACTTTAAACACTTTTTGTATGTTTTCATAGAATGAGAAATGTGTCAAAATTATTTTCTCTTGTAACAGACAGCACATAGATGATGTTGGCAGAGCTTATTGTATGTGGTACATTCCTTTAAATGTAAGATAATGTGTTTGTGTATTTTCTCTAAACAGAAACTGTAATCAAATGCAACTCACCACATAGATGGATCTGAGACCAGCGGCAGCTTTTGTTTCCTTTTTGGGATCACAGAGGGATTGATAGTCATAGGTTTTTTTGACGGAGAACAATGATTCATTCATCAGATTTTTCATCAGGTCAGGGTCGATCATACCGAAAAACTGTCCAATCTAAAGACACAGATAACACACACACGTACATAAATGTACATAAGCTGCTGACAGTAATGGCAAACATATTATTAGTGTATGGTATATTTAAATTCACAGACTGTTTAAATTCACCAGAGAAAAATACTAATTAATACATAGTATAAATATGAACAATTTAATGTTTATTTATTAGGCATTTGAGGCCTAACTACATGTATTATGAGAAATAAACATGTAATATGAGAAATCCTGAAAACACAGGAAGAAACTGTTCACTTGTGCTTACATCTACAGTTCAGAAGTCTATAGTTTCCTGCAGCTACTGTATACCTTACAGCTATCTACTGTAGTTGACACACTGGTGATCAAATGGTGATTAATAATATGTGCACATTTGCAATCATTTTGATTTCTGCAGATTTGAAATAAAATGCTAAAATATTTTAACCTAAGCTAAGAGTACTAAAGATATCTGCAGATCTTTCTGTAGAGCTCTTCGGCTACAGATTATGTGTGGACCCTTTTGTTTTTTAGCAAAGTGTCACAACATACAGTTTTATAGCAGGCATGTGTCACTGTCTATGGCTCGAAGAGGTGCATTTTTCCACCAGTACTATCAATAGAGTATGTTCATGCTGTGAATTACATCCTGTGTGTTTAAAGATTGAGGAGGCAAGCATACTCAGGGGAAGCCAATAGGATCTGCTCTAATCTTATTAGGACAACCTACTACTATATCAGAATTTAAACTAAAGAGAAAGTTGTCTGTGAGCCCAGAAAATCTCTGAAGTGTTATATTAACTGCATAGTATGAGAAAAAACACCCCTGTTCTGGATACTGTTAAGAACACACACAGCTTAACCACCAGCTTTATATTACAGGTAAAAATGTACGAGTGTATGCGTTCAAGACTATAAGTCAGTCCAAAGGCAGTATAAATCCTGGAGTGTGCAGAACAGCCGGCGCTCCCTGTGCAATAACAGTGGTAATGAATGTGCGGTCTGCCCGTCTGACCCTGCTGACCCCAGAAGAGTCTGCCCACACATAGGGGGAATAGACACTATTTGGGACAGGATCGGTCCCCACAGCTTCAGCCCTGCTGCCAAACACTCCGGCCGTGATTTATCCTGCACACACTCCGCTCTGATTGGTTCCCCTCGCTGAGCTTAACTTTAAACGCTGCTGTCGGCGTGGTGGGGGTGGGGTTGGGTGGATGATTTCCAGGGGGTTAGACATAGGTAATGTGGTATGTAAGTGTGACAAAAAGACACTGATTGGGTGAAAGACAGACCCACCATGCTGATGTATTCATCCTGATTGGCCATGACGAGAAAGCCTCCATCGTCCAGTAAAACACAGTCCAGAAACTTTGAGAGAAGAGAGAATGATAAATGGGTAGTTCACCCAATGAGGGTCCACATATTTTTAGCCATGCATTGTGTGTGAGTGTTTATATAGATTTATATATGTATACATCTTACCATATCATTCCTCCTGCACCCACAGATTTCACCATCACACTGTGCAGGAAAAGGACAAAACAATATGGACAGATAAACCAGAGAGTTAATTCAGATCCTTCTTACATGATGAAATTAACATTATTGCCATAATTGTCTATTAACTTTGCCTCAAGTAAATCCTCAAGTAAATCTGACCTTAATTGTAATTGTAGCATTCATAAAGCTGTCCATCCAGGTCTGTACGTCCAGTTTTACTCCAACCACTGAAACAGTAAAGAAAAGAGTTAAAATTTTATTTTAAGATTCCCACACTTTCGAATCAAAAAGGACTGTTTAAAAAAAGTAACCTATTCTTGAATGTTTCTATAACTGCGCCTATCTTAATCTGTCTATCTATATATTAAAATAGTACACATGTATATAACTACAAACTATAAACATGGACTCCTACCTGCTGGTTTTAACCTGAATTCATCAATTCTCAGGTCTATCGCTCTGCTTACCAAAACAGACTCTTGAGTTTCTGACAGAGTATACAAAACATTCATTAACACAAAAAAGTGTGGCACCACTATAACCACACAGACACACACACCTACCATTTGTTGTGTATGGTATGGATGTAAATACATAAATATCATTATCCAGACTCCTCTTGTAGAAACTGCACTCATACGTTTCTGCCTGTTCGGTCCATTCAGGGCCAGCGCTGCAGGAAACACACATACACAGCCAGTTTTGGTCCCATTAGCCTGTCTGTAATTTTCAAATTTAACTTTAATAATGCAACTGTACCTTGCAGGATAGACTCTTGTGATGCCGCCGTCTGTAGCCACAAACTTAGCCCTAATTCTTTCATTCCTGTTCACAGACATACATTTTTAAAAATGGCCCTTTCATATTAAAACTAGTGAACAGTACTCACTCCTGCACAAATGACATTAGATCTAAGTCAATTAAGAAGATTAAAGAAATATTGACTTGGACAGGTTACCCAAGTATAAAACACTGATTTTTTTTTGGTCTTTATGCTTGTCCTTTGGTCATTGTATACATTCATTGTACGAGTGAACATCGTTGTAAATATTCCCTTTTATGTCCCACAGAAGAAAGTGTGTTATAAAGGGTTGATATGACATGAGGGTAATAAATAACAGGATAAACATTTTTAGATAACTGTTACTTTAGGTTGTTTCTGTTGAGGTTAACGTTACTCTTATTGTGCATTTATGTTTTGATGAAACTCACGGTTTCTGTTTGGCCCAATGTTTGGCCAGATCAGCCGTGATGCCAGCATCCAACAGCAGCCTGTTAGTCAGGTCCATATTACCTAAGAAACCACACACAGCAGATGTGTTGCAGACAATGTGTGAACTCTTTTGCTTTAGTTGTGTTGTGTCTAAAAAGCAGTGACTTATTGAATTAACCCTTTCATCATGACCAAACACATCTGTTCACCAACACTCACTGTCAGCATTTATGTTCCTGTAGCCCATCTGGTAGGGCACGGTGCTTGGGACAGCAAGGTCATGGGTTCGAGGCCCAGAGAACAAGAAAATGGTAAAATGCTTAGCATGAAAGCACAAGCTACTCTGAATTAAAGAGCTTCTCAAATGTAAATGTACAAAATGACTTCCACACTACAGAACAGAAGCAGGTTCTAATGGAGGATCAATGGGCACAGAAACAAACTTTAACCTTAGATTTAATTAGATAAATGCAGAAACACTTGGTCATGAATAAGAACAGGCAACACATTCTGACCTTTGTGGCAACTGATGCCAAAGTCTTAAGGAGTGGAACTTTATAAAAAGAGAGCGAGAGAGAAAGACAGGCAGACCAAAATAAGAGTGGGGAGGAGGGCATGTTAGGAAAGTAACGCGTAGATTAATTTTCCGAGACGTGGAACACGATTGTATTCTTCGGCTGTATAAAACAGCACTAACTGTTCAAAGGCCTGGTGTTTTTTTTTGGTGCGGGTACGTTCAGAGAGCATAGAATGTTTTATAACATCTCGCTGCAGTTCATTACTGCAAAGCCTTTACGACAAAACACACACACTTCAGAAAGAGCAGCTGGTGTACAACTTTATTCCGTCCCTTTGGCAAAGCCCCCCTGCACACTGCATGCTTTTCATTAGAACCTGATTCAGAGCAGTTTGAGAACACAATTCAACGATCTGCCTGTGTTTGACAGCGAGGAAATCATAGACTTAAAATACCAGGACCGAAGAGGACTGTGTTACAAATAGTCATAAATATAAGCGTATGCGTGTTTACAGCGTAATGTTTAACTGGTTATGCAATTTTATCGTCTGTGATCGCATGGAATTATGCAAATAAACATGCAGGCTTCGTTCTCAGAGCAGAAACAGACAGCGGCACGACTGAATGAACCAAACAGTGTGTTGTTGGTGAATGAGAGAGAATTCACATCAGTCTGTTAGACTTTTGGTTGTCTGAAATAATGATTTTGTTATTTATTTATTTATAAATTCCAGTAATTTTAGCAATGCACCCGTCTCTCTTTTTATCACGCTCTCTTACTGAGTTTCAGTTTTAAAGTGTTTAATTGGCATGACAAATATTCATACATTCGTATAGCCAAAGCATTAGATGTACTGCCTCTGTGAGTGTGTTTGTGACATGTCCTGCTTTTCCTCTTTCACACAGGGTAATTGGTGCAAAATGGGGGTGGGCAGGGGGTTTGTAGGTATAAAGTATTACAGCCAAACCTACACATTCAACACATGTGCACCAAACCAAGTGATTACCGCACCACCAACTGATCCTGCTGAGATCAAAGTGGCCTGCAGAGAGGAAGGTGTGTGTGTGTGTGTGTGTGTGTGTGTGTGTGTGTGTTTGGGAAGGGGGTGTCTGTGTGGGTGTGGGTGCACGGGGAGGTGGTTTACATACCTTTATAACAGTCAATAAGAGAACAATAAATATAATTAGATTGAACCTGAAATACACAAGCCCCTCTAAGGGCTGTCATGGTTTTAGCATTGCTGTGTATTTTAGAAACCCTAATTCAATCAAGAAAGGGTGTATAAGAGCTGCTTTTGATGTAGAGGAGAGATGTCACATCTTAGAAGTCACATCCAGAAGTAGCTAGTCAAACAACTTGAAAGAGCTAACCTATAGAAGTGCTTGGTTTCAAAAATGATTTAAAAAATCATTTTTTATGTTGATTTCAGTTTTTAATTATTTTAATGAATTAAAATGAGCAAGCAGTTCTTAAACAGAATCATAACTTTGTAGCTTGCAATGATTGCTACAGTGTTTGAACTGGGGGTAAATAAATAATTTTTACATTGCTTGGTATGGAAATTTGAAAAGTATGGACATGTTGTTTTTATTCAAGGAAATTCTGACATATTTTGGCTGCATTGCATTTTCTTAAATTTAAATAATTCAATGTTTTTTTCTTTATTACTCATTGTATATACCAATATTTGATAAAAAAAAAGCATATATTACAAAATGTATTAAAAAGTGTGTTATGTAGTAAAATATTGTAATCATACTTTTATTGCTGTGTCTTTACCAGAGATAACTAAATTGAAGTTTATATGACCAGGCTGCAACAAAGCTGTTTTATGTTGACAAAGCTATTTCTGAGTGTATGGAAATATGTTCCTAAGTTCTAAGCATTGGAATTATTTGAACAGCTACACATTTCTAAAATAAATAAAACATGTAAAATATATGTTGCTAATACAGTTTACAAATAGCTAGTTCTTTTTAATGGATTCAAGGTTAAAACTTCAGAGCTACATGTTTTGATTAAGATTATGACCTCATAAACTGCTCTCTTAAATCTCTCAGCAGCCCTGGGGATGAACCCTGAACCTTTAGCTGGTGGTATGAATCCATGACCTCAAGACCACCACCCTCAGTGTTATAGCTTATTTCTGGATTTGAACCAGCAGGCCTGACTGGCAGAACTGGTACAAAAAAGCTTAGAATGAAAAGATACTCACACAGTGGGTTGTTGGGGGTCTTTCTGTCGATGTATTCGTTGAAGTCGATAAGGAATTCTGTGTTGTTGTCACTCTGAGGTTTAAGATCTTTGCAGTACTCTCTAAAAGACACCAAGGGAACACTGTCACAGTTTTTCGTACATACATTATTAAAATCCTTATTATTTGTTCTGTTAAAATTCCTAAATCTGTAAATTTAATTTCAAGGAATAATAATAAAACAGTTTCACTAAAAATCTGTCATAACATACTCTGCATATTATTATAATACTATGCTTGGTTGCCAATATCAAACTTTTATACTTTAGTTTCTATCTGCTTTATATTTTTGAAAAAGTTTTAAAATGTTTCAAAACATGTCTACTGGTTTATTGTTGCTTCTCTAAGCAAAAAGTCATGTGTTTGTAATTACATGAGGGTGATTAAATGATGAGGAAAAATATTTTTTTGGTGAACTGTCCCTTTAAGAACCTGACCTGGGCGCTATGAAAGTATACCCATATTCTTCAAATTTGTCCACCTGCATACTCTCAGAGACTGAAAGAAATATGAAACAAGAAAAGATCAGAAATCAATCACATAAAAGCTCGGCTTCAGTCGGTTCTTTTTCTAAAAATGATATTAATAAATTGTAAAACTTCTCACTGCAAACTGCAAATTCTGACAACAGAATACAACTCCACAGTGCTACACAACAGCTTGTAAAAATGTGTGTTTGTAACACACTGTGTAACACAATTACCTGCTGTGACACCCTGCTGTTCAGATACACAAACTCTCATTAGGGTGGGCACAACCTCTCAATGTATAAATATCCCACTATACATAATGTCTGAGATTGCTTGAAAATCAGTGGAAGTCTGTGAGAACTCACTAACATTGTGAAACAACCCAATATTTATGTGTGTGTCTGAGATTAGACATCAGGGTCCAAACATGAAGGAAAACACAAAAGGAAGGAAAAAGGTACTTGCCATCTTCTTCTGAAGGGTCAAATGTAGCAGAGAGGGAAAAGAGTAAGTGGTTGACCAATGAGAGGGGAGGAAAGAGAGAGAGAAACAGGGTAAAACAATGAGGGTCTAAGGTCACAAAATTTTATTCACAGAACAAGTTTTGAATAAAAATACTGCATTCTGATCTAAGGTTTTTGAACTTTGCAAACTGAACATCAAGAGATATGGGGTGTTACATATGGAACAACAGTCTGTTTGTATAATTATGGTGTCATTAATGAATTATGTATTCACATGACTTGAGACAAATGACCGAGGAAGAGGAAGGCAGAACTTCATGTGATCAAAAACAGATGTAATTATAGTTTACACTTAGCATTTATTAGCAAATCATTATGGTTACAATGTGCTTTGTAAATCTGAGTTTTACCTAAGCGTATTAGCTTAATCTAAACAATTTGCCTTTGTCCTTATAGAGACAGTTCACCTAAAAATAAAATATGGCATTTAGTCATCATTAGTCATTCATGTTTTTCCAAACCCATATAACCTTAGATAAGGAATGCCAGGTTCCAAAAAGCACCATAAATGAATGCATTGTAAATGCAAATGAGATTTGAGGGTAATTGAAGAAAGGCTTTTTTATGGACAAAAACCTTTCAGAAAAGAAAATGACTTC
The DNA here is from genome assembly GCA_036877625.1 of Ambastaia sidthimunki. Taxonomy (NCBI): domain Eukaryota; kingdom Metazoa; phylum Chordata; class Actinopteri; order Cypriniformes; family Botiidae; genus Ambastaia; species Ambastaia sidthimunki. The sequence goes on from JAZGTK010003912.1 coordinate 18,250, forward strand.
AGTGTTGGTCTCCAGGCAACAACAACCAAAAATTATGACTTCAGAAGACACAGAATATGGAGCATAAGTAAATGGACAGTATGTGACAGGGTACTGTTATGATAAGAATTTTTGAACAGTCACTGGTCACCATATGCTTTCACTGTATTAAAAGACCAGCATGAACATTCTCCAAAACATCTTTTGTGTTTCACATTGGGGGAAAGTTTGGAAGAACATGAGGGTGAGTGAATGATTACAAAACCATCACTTTGGAGTGAACCAGCCATTAAAACCATTGCCTTGACAATTTCACAGACCGTTTAAAAAAGCTATGCATGAAAAACATACATTTTCATGTGATTGACATTAAACTGAGCGCAAACTATGTTATCCAATCTCTGTGGTGGGATCAGGTATAAAGAGACTGGAGGTTTAAAGGGCGTAAAATATAGTTGGCGGATGTGCATTTACAGTGGGAAGCGGATCAGGTGGTAGACACGTGATTAGTACAGACTGTTATTGCTGCACAGTAACGTTAGAAACTTCGCAATTACACTGTCCTGTTAAAGTTCAAAAAGAACACACACCACATCCACACCAGGACATGCACACATGGACCCAACACACACACAGAAACCCAGAGGAGATGTTTTCTGAGTGGAGTGGGGCCTGCATTTTGTTCAACTTCTCCTTTATGAGACTTTCAAAGCATCCAGATGATTTAGAGAGCAAGAAGGCTGAGATAAGGCTCACAGTTCAGAGAATAGGGGGTCACACTTGTTTTCTCTGCGGTTTCACCTTCAAACCTCTGGAGAAGAACCTCTAAACATCACCCGACGTGTTTACACATACACCCGTTTAGATAAACATGCCGCTCGGTCCAAGCCACACATGCAAAGCAAACGCACATAGCAAAGTGAGCATTTGTGAATAATGGGCATTATGATGTAAATCAGGTGTGAGTATTATTAGACCATTATTTTGGAACTTACAAACTAGAAGTGTGTTTTAGGTCAGATAAATAATGTATTAAAATGTGAATGCAAATATGCATCAGGCTTTATAACATAGGGGTATTAACAGTAAGTCACTATCATAAACAAGTAAACCTGAATAAATAAAAACTCAATCAGCCTGCTTGATTACTGAGGTCTGTCATGCTACAGTAATGTAAAAATGCATGGTAGGTACGAGGTTGCAATGCTTGCAAGCTTTTGGGTAGCATATGTGTCTGTATACTTTTGTTGGGTTTGTTTTTGGCCTTAGATTTCAATAGGCTTAAAATTTTTTAAGTTACATTAATTTGTTATTGACTACGCACATTATAAAATAATGAAAAGCAACACACTGAAAGGTGAAGTGTGCAAATTTTTTTTCATAAAAGTAATAAAATTACTTTTTACAATTACAGCATAAAAGGCATAACAATAATTATTTATAATTTGATTTCCAGGTGGAAACTGTTTGTTTGCGCATCCTAACCGGCCCAACACAACAACATTGGCTTAACCAATTGCATGACTTGGGTGGGACTGTTCGTTGTATTGACCAATGGCAGACAAGGGGATTTTTTTGAGAAACCAGTTAATAATAGTAATAGATAGTAACAGTTTTTGCAATTCTGTTTAGTGCCACTGGAGGGATAAAAAAGAGGGGAAAAAAGACGTATTTGTCAGTTATGGTTACCCATAACCGAAATGTGACCTCTGCATTTAACCCATCCTTCATGAGGAGTGAACACACACTGTAAGTTGTGAACACACACACCCGGAGCAGTGGGCAGCTATCACTGCAGCGCCCGGGGAGCAATCGGGGGTTAGGTGCCTTGCTCAAGGGCACTTCAATTGCTACCTGCTGGTGCTGGAATCAAACCAGCAACCTACTGATTCAGACCACAACTGCCCACAAAAAAAAAAAATCACATTTCAGATTTAAACATCAAATTGTAGTATTATAAAAAAAAACAATATCGGTGCTTGGTGATTATACTGATTATCACAGGTTAGTAAGGCACCATAAAAGTGAGGGAACAGTAGGAAAAAATACTTGCCAGAATCTGAGGGTCTCCAAGCTACAGACAAAAAAGGGAAAGAAGGAAAGGGCGAGAGACATGGAGAGAAAAAAAGAGACACAGAATGAAAGGGTTTTAGGGAGGGAAAGAACATGAGGGATTTTACAATATTTTATTCAACCCCAGAAGCTTTGAATAATAATATTGTATAGAAACTGTTAAGGTTTTCCTAAGGGGAGGGGAATTTTAGATTTACTTTCCTCTCCTGAAAGCCACATGAGAGGAGAACAGGGTAAACACAGGAGCAAAGGTGCGTCTGAAGAAAAAAAGGGTAATATACACAAGCAGAGACACTTTTGCCATTTAGGGGGTTGTCGGCACCATCTGGTGAACGCTCCTAAAGACTGACCACAACTGAGGAACCTTGCTGTTACATCTCTGGAGGAGGTGTGGGTGTCAAAAAGGAGACGTGGAATGGACCTGAGGGTGTGGAGTTAAAGTAAAGTGGCTAGCTGGATAAAAAGCAGGAGTTTGTGCTAAGGCATCCCTTTGCTGAGGTTCCTCTGAGTTTGATAAAGTTTGTAAGAAAGCAATGGTTCGGTGGGTACCTACATTTAGCTTGAGTGATTGTGTCTGCTATTGTGGCCTTGATGTAGTTGATACTGTACTCGGGCAGAACTAAGGCAAGACTACAGAGAAGATAAGAAAGATTAGTGAGATTGAAAAGCATACGATTTTTTGACATTCTATATATAAATATAAAATAAATATTTTTAAGCTTAGCATAGCTACAAAAATGATAATTAAAACTACAGATAGTTTAAACAATTTTAAAACAACCCTGATAATTTTACATGATTGTGGGGACCTTGTTCTGTACTACTAAAAGTTAATAAAATAAACTTAAAAAATATTAAACACCTGCAGTGTTGTATGTACAGAACATAAACAAAAACTAAAGAAACTGGCTTTAAATTAAATGCAACCAGCCCATCAACTTGTCTCACCACAACTTCCCTTTTTCAACAGGAAATATGTCAGCATAGAAAATAAAGTGCTCAAAAGGCATTTCATAAGTGTAACTACTGAGAGTGACCCTATCTTAGGGGTGAATGTATTCTTGTCAGATGAGGTAATAGCTATGGATGACAGCTACTATAGCAGTATATATTTATAAATCAGAAGAGAGGGCTTTCCCATTATTTATGTGAGGGCTTAAGTCCTTTTTTTAGACTACCATTTACTCCATTACTCTATGTCCTTATTCTGTACGTTGCTTTGACTCTATTAACTGACTTACATTACAATGACTTACACTACAATAATGCAATAAAGTAATATCATATATAAATCTGATGAAAATTGACTGTTTTACCTGTAATCTGTATCATGGACTGGACCCCAAGTGTAGGTTCTGATGCCCCTGTCTATGTAACGCTGAAAATAAAATCAAATTGAATGAGAAGCTGAAAAATTCAGCACATTTCACAGCTGGGTTAAGTTCGTTATGTAACTATTGGGTCATGTTCCAAAATAAAATGTCTGAAACTAAATAAGTCACATCAACTAAATTGAAATACTAAAGTAAACACAATGTAACCAATCATATAATTGTGCATAAGTAAGATGAATAAACAGGATTATCGACTGTAAATCTTCATAACTGATGATCAAATTCAACACAATCTCATGTGTTACTTAGACGCTAGTAATAAGGTTGTTAAATGTCAACATTGGCAGGGTGTGTGACAAGCCTTTATTTCCCAAACCATGACCAAAAAGAACTGAAAGAACCTTAAAAACAGGTTGACTTGCGATGAGGATAAACAGTTTGTTGTTGTTTGATGACTATGTGTTTTATGTGGTAAATCATAGGCTGCTCATAACCACAACATTCAAGATGCATTTAGGAACTACGAATAATCAAATTTAATATCTCATTTTTTGTTTATTTTTGTATAATGAACAATAATGGCTCTGTGCTGAGTTGTTATTTGAAGTCCAATGTAAAATCTGAGTCTGGAGGCAAAACCAATTGAGAAGCACTTCTGGTTGAATAATTACCGACCTCATCTTGTGACTTCAGAAGCGTGTGGAACGTCTGATTCCCCTTGTGACCGTCTATCATGTTACTTCTGATCTGCAGAAAGACAAATAATCAGACAGACAGATGTGTTAAAACAGCTTTAAAACACCATTAGAATTTTAACTGATCTGTCAAGGAATCAAGATGCAGATATAAATGTCACTGAATATGACATTTATATCAGCGATAACTCTTATTCACTAGTGTAATCTAATATCCATTATATAAGACTCTCAAGTGAGCAAATGAGTAATTTGGGCCTTGCAGTTCCCAGCTGAGTGTTTCTGCATGTTGGAAGCAAATTAGATTTTTATCTTGAACATATTGTTATGAAATTACACAAGAGTGAAACTCAAATATCTCTCTGTTTGTTAAAACTTTCACAATCGATTTGTTTTGACGTTAACAGCTGTAAACAAGACACAAGAGATGTTATTACCTTATATTAAATTACAGCAGCAGAAAATTTGAACCTAATCACTTCCATCTCTTTAAAAAAAAATAAAAACAGCTAGAAACTGTGCAGCAGAATAGATACATTTAATATTTTACAATTTATTATTTTTTAAAAAATTGAAATGTATAAGTTTTAAAATTTACAAAACACACAATGTCACAAGCCATCATACATTCTTGACCCTGGTCACAACAGTCAAAAACGCCCATGTAGTACATATAACTTTTCAAAATGTTACAATTTCAACAATTTCAAAATAGTACAGATGTTCTGTTAACTCCCCTCAAACTTTACCTTAAAGGGACAGTTCACCAAAAAATGAAATTCTTCCATCATTTACCCTCATATTATTCCAAACCTGTATGACTTTTTGCTTCTGTATTTTGAAGTATATTGGTAACCAGACAACAGTGGTGCCCCTTGACTTCCATTGTGTGGACAAAAACCAATGAGACATTTTCTTTTGGGTTAGACAGACAAAAAATCATATAGGTTTGGAATGACATAAGGGTGCGTAAAATATTTCAACAAAATGAATTTTTTTTAAGTAAACTATCCCTTTGATGCTAGCAACACCAAGGTCATGGGTTCAAGTCCCTTGCATTTATGCATTTGGTGGCAGATGCTTTCATCCAAAGCAACTTACAAAGCAATTCAAGTACACATCTTATTGTTTGTGTGCTCATTGGAAATCATAGCCGTGATCCTGCCATTGCTAGTGCCATGCTGTACTGACTGAGGTATGGGACAGCATGTACTATATAAAATGTATAGCTTAAATATACTGTAAGCAACTATGGACAAAAGACTTCAAACTTGAGTTTAATTTGATTTGAATTTGTACTCACATATACTTTCTCTTCATCCTCTAGTTCTGCATCCAGGAAGTCAAGTGTCACGGGTTCCTGAGACTTCAGGTCCTGAAAAATACCAGCAACATCTTACAAAGTACCATAAAACAATACTGCACACCATGTTTTTGTATAAAAATATTTACTTGTGAGTCACCTCTTCCATGAAAAGGTGTTCCAGTGAGGAACTGTTTCTTAGTTTTTTTAAATTCCTCCACACAGTATCAACTAAACTCATGGACCACAGACAAAACATTTACTAATTGCTGTGACGTTTGAAATCAATTCTCTCTTTGCCATTTCGCCTGTAAACTAAATGAAGGACAGATGCTTTGGGTGTGGGGGGTGGCCTGCATTATATCGTCATAACCTGTAGTGAAACCACAAGAGGGAAAGAGAGGGGCAGAAATACACTGATAGCAGAAATCAGAGGTGTACCTTTGGCTGAAGATTAGGATGGAGAAGCACATAGCCATTGGGATCAATGGCAAAGTAATATCCGTTTGGACCAAGCTGTATGAAACAAGAGACATGAGTGATAAGTGAAGATTTTGCCTTTGTCATACTTTTGTAGCATTTGACACTTAGAACTAAACTGTCAGAGTGTGACCTTTTTTTGATACTGTACTTTTAAGACTGCTATGTGTAAAATAACTTTTTAGCCAACATTTTAATTGGCTAACCCTGGGAGGAGGAACCTTGTTCCTGAAGGGCCAGTGTCTTGCAGAGTTTTATCTCCAAGCCTGTTAAAACTCACCTGCCTGCATGCTAACCTTGCATGTGAAATAAGTAAATAAAAAAATATAAACTCCCACCAGGTTGCTAATACTTACCTGTTCCCACCATACGCATTATGAAATGCGTTATGAAATGCTCTTTCAATGGTAGATTTTGCAAATTGATCAACTGAATTAACTAAATCTATCAATAAAAAAATCAATAAATCAATAAATATTTTAATAAATCAATAAATCAATTGATTGATCCTTTTTTAAACATTTAATGTATAATGTACATGTTTTCAGTGGACTAAGTGAGGAGGTTTACAGGTTGTAGAGTAAACATTAGAGCTTACACAGTACACATTTCTAAAGTACTGAAAAATTATGAAAAAGTCCTGAAAAAAACATCAGAATATGCTTTGTAGGTCAGTGCAACAGTTTTCGGATGTTGCAAACCTGCAGTCATAAATTAAATAGTACAGATCACGCCCACACACTCTCTCGAACTTACAGTGAATCGTGGAGTTAGTCTCTTGATGTCTTCCAGAGACACATCTATGGCCATCACGCCAAGAATCAACTGGTTCTGGTCCTTCAATAGATAACAAGGTCCAAAATTAACAATACAAGTTACTGAATACAGATTATGTTGTACTTGGATTTCACAAGACAAATAATTTTTCTAAATGCTCTCAGACGATATGAAAACAGCTGGTTCTGAATTCACAATTATTCTCTTGGCAGATGCTTTTATCCAAAGTAGATTTTACTGCATTTAAGGTGTATGCTCAATGACTATAAACAATTCCCAGGAATTGAACCTATGATCTTGTCTATTACATTTGGCAAACACTTTCATCCAAAACCACTTAAAGTGCATCTACGTTATTTATTTTTTATCAGCGTGTGACTGCGATACGAACCCACAACCTTTGCGCTGCTATTGCAATATCCTATCATGTTCCCTGCATCTGCCAATGAAGCCTGACACCATAAATGAGCTGTTACCTTATTTTTGTCTCGACTGTTTTTGGTGCTGGTTTTATTAAACACTGGCAGTGTTCCTGTAATCACAAGGCCCAACTCCTGCAACACACACAACATGGAAACAAAGCACTAAAAAGATCCATCCACCATGTTCTGCAGCAATAATTTAAGTTTTTGTGTCTATAATTTGATAGCAACATGTATGAAGTTGTCAGCAAATCAGCCAAACCAGACTTTTGCCTATACATAAGAACCATTGCACTAAATATACAACATACTGTTCCAACATAATGTTGGACGTACCAGAGCATCCAAATACACATTGGTCCATTGAACATTCTTTGCTTTTTTGTCCGCTTTTACCATTGGCCTGCCCAACACATCAAGATACTCCTGCAGATAAAGAAGGAAGATTATGTCCATATCCAATATGATGTTAAATGAAAACACGTTTTTCAGTGGGATGTGCTGCAGTGATGCTGTACCTGGGTGTTGATCCTGATGGCTCCTATGGACGGGATCTCATAATAATAACCTGTAGGGAACCGTACAATGTACAATCGCATTACTT
>JAZGTK010003913.1:0-25913 GCA_036877625.1 Ambastaia sidthimunki
TTACTGTAATAGTAGTTAAAACTATAACCACAGTTACAGTTAAAGTAGAAAACAATACAATACAGTAAGATAAAAGTGCAGTTTGACCAAATACACGTATAAAGATACATCCTCAAGTCTAATGTAATATTGCTTCTTTGGTAAATAGACATTGTTTTATAGTTTAAATTTTATAAGTACAAGCAGTAATTGTAACTTTTTAATCAGGGTGGACGTCTGACTGCTGGACGGGCTGATGAACCGTTCAGAGGTGAACTACAGATTATACTCAGAGGAAACCATTTTACACCAGATTGGGTGTTGCCTGAAATAAACCAAGGGTCTAAAGTGCTGGGTAAGTGCTGTTATCAAACTCCAGAATTAATATAATCAATTTTTGCTATGAGACAGTTCAAACAATCAGTCTCTTAAATGTTGGTATTTATAAAACATTACTGTTTTCCAGGTGTGTTTGGATCTCTTGACCTTTATGGAATGCCACACAATGTGTATCACACTAAACTGGCTAGAACAGTCCAGGCGAGAAATAAAACTATATTTCTAAAGGAAGCAGTTGACTGGAAGGTCAGAAACACTTTAAAGATGACAAACTAAAACTTAAGACAGCCTAAGAGAAACATTTTCTAGGACTGTTAACTCAGTGTGATTTAATCAAAAACACTTTTTTACCTTCAGGTTGGGGATAAAATTCTGCTGTCCACTACCAGTTATGACCCATGGCAGACTGAAATCCGCTCCATAGCTGCAGTCTCAGATTATGGCCGCACACTGACCCTGGATCAGCCTGTATCATACACACACATCGGTTAGTACTCAGCTCTTAAAAATTTTCAGCCCATAGCTCATTAAGAGTGTATTACCTGCAGACTCACTTGCCTTGTACTGGTTCTGGAAGGATCACACAGGTCAAATGAACCAGACTTTGGTGGTCAAACGCACTTGGAATGCCTGTATGAGTAATCCTAAGAGGTTTTATGTTCATCTGGGACCCACACTAGCAGTAATTTTATTTTAATATTATTCCTATAATCACTACCATGCAGCATGCAAACCACAAAACATTTCAAAAACACTCATTTAAATAATATTACTGCCATTTCACTTAATAAACAAAACTAATTTGGTAAATAGTAAAATAAATTGACTGAATTGGACTGAACAGCACATTGTAACAGTCACAACTCACACAGTATTCATCAAAACAGTATTCACACATTTCTCCATACATAAATTAGATTTAATTAATAAATTAGATAATATAAATTAGATAATAATTAGATTAGAAAATTAGAAAATAATTCTATAATTAGAAAACGAAATTATGAATCATTATTGCACACTAATATTGCACACAAATTTTTAACACTAGGATTTACAACAGTACTACACGAATGCACTATTACAAAACAGCACACTTTTAAGGGCTGAGTAAATTAGTCTAATTTAGAAACACATTATGACAGTACCTTAAAACTATGAACACCAACATCGTTACGGGTTGCTACCATTACTTCATTTTAAAGACTTATTTCCACGTTAAACAGAAACGAGACGCGTTTGGTTCAACATGCAAGAGCAACATACAAAATGAATCAAAGAGACACAACCACACAATTATAACATAAACACTGTTGAGTTTGAAGCTGACATGTCAATCGTCTCGCCTCAAGATTTACCTCAGAACTGCACGGACGTGCACGCGCACAACTTTACCTCATAAAAACACCACCGTACGAATTTCAGTCCATCACAGTAAAACGTATTTAAAAAGTCAATCTGGATTTGACAGCGGGTGTCGATTCGTGTCAAATCCGACTTTAGGACTGCTGAGGGTCCACAAATCCCCATCGCTGCTCGTAGTGTCAGCGCCGCACCTGAGGAGACTTTAATTTCGAAGTTATAACAGGCAATTTATCGCTTTAGGTCTGCCAAGCCAACGTATCCTATGCGTTTGTCGCTCTTTATCATAAATTATATAAAAACGAGACAAATTTGTCGCTAAATATGTGTTTTTTTTCTTTAGGTTGCGTGAACGATTAAGGCGAAAACTGAGCGACCGTTAACCGCATCACCTCTGGAGTTTGCGGAGTCTTGCGTAGCATAAGGCGGAGCGATATAAGAATAAATGTAGTTCCGGTTAGTTTTATGAGACGTCTGCTTTAGAAATTAAGATGTATTAAAAAAACTGCACATTTATGTCCGCGTCTACGCGTCTCATATATTAAAAACACCGTCCTAGATCTATTATAATATCAGTATTATGCTCTATTTATAAAGCTAAACTGAAATGTTTTCATTCACAATTTATTTTATAAAAGCTCACGATTTTATCTCATAATTGTTTGTAGTTAATGCGTTGAAGATCTTTAAACAAATTTATTAAACGTACATTGAAAAGTAGAGCTGCAATTCGTAACTTTTGCCATCTCTGTGTGAAACATAACATTGCAGGGTACTTGCAGAGCTATTATAAAACTTGTTTCATAATTTTAAACACATTGAATGTATAATATGGTTGTGGTCATGCAGGTGAAAGCTACAGTGTGCCAAAATCTTCTAGAAGCTATCAGCTTGCTGGGAATGTGGGTCTACTGACCAGGAACATCAAGATCATTGGGGAGGAATATCCAGCCATGAACACACAGTCTTATGGAGCCAGAGTTCTGGTGGGAACCTTCTACAGGGGAGGAAACAAATACAGAGGTATAACCCTTATACATACTGATATAAAGATGTTGCAAAAAAAAATCCCCAAAACCTTTCTCTGACAATTTAAAAGGTTATCTGACAATGAGCAACAAATTTGTTAATTTACACATTTAGTTACTTAACTAAACTTAAGCTGATCTGTGATTATAATGATGCTTTTGTCACAGGAAAAGCCCAGATCAGAAACGTTGAGTTCTACCACACAGGACAGGAAGGATGGAACGACCCCTCAGACCCCCGTTACTCTCTGGCGTTTCTCAACCTGAAAGATGTGAGAGAAAACAAAATGTTGAGTCTTATGTTCAGAGCATTTCAGAACCACTGAAACCAAAAGTGAAACTAAAATCATTTTTATAGGTGGTTGATGAGTCCTATGTGAAAGGTTGTGCTTTCTATGATGGCTTCTCTCCTGCTGTTGGGGTGTTTGGAACAGACGGACTGAGTGTTGATGACAATGTGATCCATCACACTGTTGGAGAAGGTGTCGACTGATTGGCAGTTATACTGTTCAGTGCTGATGCAAAGAAAAATTACAGTCCCTGTGGATGATGCTGGTATGATTGTTTTACGTGTCTCTTCTGCAATTTTCCTTTTAATTCTTAAGGAATCAGAATTTCGGGCGACAGAAATGCTGTCCGGAGAAATTTGGTTACTATGACACTGTGGCCAGGATCTTATAATGGAGCAGCGGAGAGTTCGAACAATGAGTGGAATGCAGCAATTGAGGTAAATACAAAAATACTGTCATGGCCATATCATGTATACCATAAAGAATTATTTGTGTATCATGTATGTGTATGATATTTAACATGAATTATCATGGTAATGACATAAAAACACAGCATTATATGGTATTAAAATATACTGTACAGTACAGTAGGTCTCCTGAGGTAACTATATAAATAATGATTATTGTTTACGTTTTAGGTTAATGAAGCAACCAACGTGATTCTTCAGGGAAATATTGTTGCTGGTTATGAGCGAGTGGGATTCCGAATTGATGGAGAACCTTGTCCAGGTATAAAAGACTGCAGTATATTTAATAGATGTAGCAAAAAGCATGCATACTTATGTAATCTTTATTTATTAATTGCTACTTCATTTCCATAATATGTCAAAAGAATCAGGTTCAGTGGCCCAATGGAGTCAGAATGAGGCACATGGTGGTCTGTATGGACTCTACATGAATAAAGATGGACGTGCTGGTTGCTCTCAAATCCAGGGTTTCACTGTCTGGAGGAGTTTTGATTTTGGCATATACGTTCAGGTATGATAAACGATCCACAAACATTTTACTTCAGTGTTAATACCCTAGAACTCTTGGGGTCGCAGTTCGATTTGTGCTTCTGTGAGGATAAATGTTGTCCTCCTCTGACCTCCAGGTGTCCATGAATGTGTACATTTCTAATGTGACTCTGGTTGATAACGGAATGGGCATCATGCCAATTATCTACAGTCCTCCCTCCATCAGTCACATATACGCCAAAAAAACTGTCCGTGTACAGGTGAGCACTGACTGAGTCAAAAAATCCAAACAAATATCAAACTGCTTTCTTTATAAGCATGAATGTTATCAGAATCAATGTTTATTTGACACATGCTTAAATAAGTTTCATGTTTTCTTCAGGACGCCTTGATTGTGGGCAGCAGCCCCAATTTCAACTGTTTGGACAAACTGGCAACAACTGAAACCTACGTTGCACTCAGTGAAAGCCACAGGGCTCCACGCCCCCCTAAAGGTACAGTACAGTAGTGCTGATCGATAGAGCAAAAACAAAACTCAGTGTAGTAGCTGCATTTTTTAAATTGATTTTATTGATGTAGTGAAACCTGATTTGTTTGCTGTGTGCAACAGGTGGGAAGTCTGGAATTTGCTGGCCAACGTTTGAATCTGAACACAACAGCGCACCACAGAAACCTCATGCCGGAATTACGAGCTACAACGCCATAGCCGGTTTACTGACAGTCTCTGGTGAGACGCATTCTCTCAAAACATCATTTGCATTCTCCAGTTTCATTTGTGAAATTGGCTACAAGCTGCTAAAATTGACACATGGCCTGTTTTTGTCCTCAGATACAACATTTGTTGGGTTCAAGAATGTGTGTTCCACTGAAAAAAACTACATGTTCATGAGCAACCCAAGAAATGAGGACCTACAACATCCAATCAGTGTTGAGAGGATCTCCAAGATAGACAGCACAGAAGACTCTCTAGCTTTCATTCATAACCCTGATCTGAGGTAAACTGAAAGCTTGCTGTAAATCATTTACTGCTTTACCACCTCTGAGCTGAACAGCTCTCGTACCATCTCAAACTGCCCCAATCTGCCCCAAACTGATAACTGTGTCTTTTTCCAAAGCTGCGTTATTAAATTAGAATCTTGGTCATTTTTATTCACTTTTATTTACTCTACTTAATCCCAGTCAACTACAGAAATCAACTAAGTTAGCTTAGCAACTGACAAGTGACCAATTGTAATCATGCTGAGAAACTCAGACCAGGCTGAGGTGTGAATTTGCAATTGCAACAGTTCCTCTCCATCTTCAAAAGTCTTCTGCCTGATGGTGGAAAAGCAGTTTTTGTTAATACAATGTACTGTACAATTTTGAAGGTTCTGGTTGCAACCGTGACACAAAAAATATGTAGAAAGGACGTGAAATAAAGATTTTTTCTACTTCTTACCGTAGTAAAGTGAACCCATCAGACTGTGTGGACATGGACTGTGATGCTAAGAAGAAGACCTTGTTGAAGGATCTGGATGGAAGCTTTCTGGGTGCTGTAGGTGCAGTGGTGCCCTATTCAGAGTACGAGTGGAACGGGGATCCACGACATGGACTGGGCGATTACCGCATTCCCAAAGTCATGCTCACATCGCTCAACGGCAGCCGCATTCCTGTAGATCAAATAGCTCCTAACAAAGGTAAATCTGAGGGTTCCTTACACTTGAGATTGCATTTATTTCAATATAAGGTTCTATAAGAGAGAACCATATTTTTATTCTTGCATTTACCACCTTCAAATGTGATACAGTCTGTCTGTTTGAACTGTACAGGTGTGATCAGAAACTCTTGTACATACATGAACTCCTGGCAGAGCTACAAGTGCTTTGGACTCAATTACCAGATGCTGGTGATTGAAAGTCTCGATGCAGATACAGAGACGAGACGTCTTTCACCCGTGGCCATCCTGGGAGACAAATACATAGATTTGCTGAACGGTACAACCAACATTTTTCCTCTTCATTTTATATCCATAATTACCAATTATTTCAACATACAGTCAAATAAATATGCTAGTTGTCATTGTGCATTGAATTTTAGAATCTTACTGTTGTTACAGGCCCACAAGATCACAGCTGGTGCACAGGCTACTCCTGTAAGAAGAGAATCTCTCTCTTCCATGCTATTGTGGCCACCAATAAGTCCTTTGAAATCTTTTTCACCAGCACAACACCACAGAAGCTGAGACTTATGATGCTAAACGCTAAACCTACAGAGGTTAGTTCATTAGACAGACTGTACAATAGACAGACAGCATCCAAAGAACAACTTTTTCCAGCTTTTTTGATGTTTTAAGAAAAGCATTGTAATGTTATAACATCATCTGTTCTCTACAGGCTGTTAGAGTGGCTATATTTTACTCAAATCCTCAGCGTTTAGACGTCTATGTAAACAACAATTTTGTTGGCCCAACGAACGCTCAGTGGAATGCAGGCCACGCTGATTACACACCGCTTGGACCTACATATGAAGGTACAGTACAGTAATGTAGAGAAATACAGCTCCTCCTGCAGGCTGGAAGACCAAAGGGGTTTTTGTTAATGTCCTGGTTTAAATAAATGTAGAAAATTAAATCAAAGAACAGTTAAGACATAAAATAAATTAAAGTATTTAGGATTCCGCACTGTTTCTAGATCAATATGTATTATATTATACAATCATAAGAAATGTACTTTTTAATACAAATTTGCACTTTAATTGTTATGATATTACAATCAAAAATACACTACTGTATATTTTCTCAGTATAAATATTAGAAACATTACCTGAACATCAGCGTTTCTGATTCCATCCTCTTTGATTCCTCTCTTTAGGACAATATCTTCCAGATTTTAACTCCGATCATGGTTCCAACTTCTTTGACCCAGACTACAAAATGTTGTACATACTTCTTCGTGGCTCAGAGCCGGTCCAGATCCGCACCTCCCCGGTTCTTTTTGTGGCCTTCAACCTCCCGGCCATGACTGAGGCTGAATTCTTCGGGCCTAATCTGATCAGAAATCTGGCTGCATTCCTCAAAGTGCCACCAAATATGATTCGAATCACCAAGATCATCCGCGAAGGCAGCAGCGCACGACGGCGCCGCGCGACTGGACTGACGGTGGAGATCGAGATCAGCCAGCCACCCATCCAGACGTTCAGCACCACCAACAGCACCAACAGCACCAGCACCAACAGCACCAACAACACTGACATCACAAACAGTGCAAACAGCACCACCGGTAGGGCCAGACCCAGCTGACATTTTTAGGTTGTATGAACTGTTGCCATTAAGTTTTTCCATTACGTTTCCATGTAATGTTACAAGAACATTACAAATGTTGTTTTAAATACAAAAAGTTTTAAATACTGTAATGTTTTTTTAATCTGTAATATGTTCGACTAACAACTTAAGAACATTTTTGATGGTCTATATAATGTTAAAAAAGTTCTACTAATGTTTCTGTAAGAACATTTTGGAACTTAGAGAGAACTTTACCAGAACAGTAGCCAACGTTTTGAGAATGTTCTCTTTTAGCTGAGGACAATGTAAATTAAGCATTGATGTTATTGTATGTTATTGATGTCTTAAATACCGTTTTGAACATCTGCAGTAGAAGATGACCAGCAGTTTTTGGTTCTGAAGAACGTTGCTGATGAACTGGGTCGTGCTGCCGTCTCAGGCAGTCTGGGTGAATCCATCGGGTTCAACGTGTCGTCACTGGACATGATCCCTCCTCCACCCCCGTCCAGTGACCCAACCTGGAACGAGGTACAGAAAGATCTTAATCACGTTAATAAACTCACTGCAGTTGAGAAGTGATGCTACTAGCTATTAAAATAAATGGAATTTCATTTTGATCACTAATGCTGACGTTATTTTACCTGTATGATTGTGTCTCAGGTGGCCACTGAGGAGGTGACTCGTGAGGACCAGCAGGTGGAGTCGGTCAGGACAGTATCTTCACTGGTAGTAGTGGTCCAGCCGGTGGCTGCATTGTACCCTGGACCACTCAGTGTGCAGCCCAGCATCATGGCTGTGGATACAGAGGTAAGACACAGTCATCCCCTTCTCAACTTCTGCTAAGCCCCACCTAAAAGATATTACTGACCAATCCCACCTTAGCAACTGTTGCCATCCACCATTTCATCAGATGGACATGTCTGACTAAGTCACACTAACCATGAGGGGCAGATTCTAAAAAGATGCTCATTTAATTATGAATACAGTATTTAATGCAAACTGTGAGATAAATACTAGAAAACTGAAGGGTCTATTGATTATTGAAAGTTCCACAACATTTTATGGTGTGTTTCCAGGGTAACTGCGTGTCTGTGGGTGTGACGAGTCTAACCATCTCAGCTGAGCTCAAAGATGCTAATAGGAATCTAACACAAAGACTTTCTGGAAACACAACAATCTTCTTCAGTAGCTGCTGGGCCAATTACACTGACCTCGCCATCTTAACCAGTGGTGAGTTATTTCATTTCATTAAAAGACCCACAAGCATCAACAGATGTTCTCCAAGTTTGTCTTTTGTTTCGAATTGCACACGTCACTCAATTCTTAGATCCTGGAGATTTTAGGGTGGCCATCACTGGTCATTATCCTTTTTCTTTCTTCTACAGGTGTGAACCTGACGTTGAAATTCACTCTGAACCAATGGAACGTTGAATCTAGACCTTTCACTGTCAGGGATGTTCCAACTCCCGGCCCTGTGGTTGACCCCCCAGACTGTGACTTTCTCAGCATCTTTGACTGTAGTCCATCTGTCTCATCACCATCTGTGTGTCTCCTGCTGCTGTTAACTGCTTTACTGCTCCTGCTCAGAGAGACCTGAAGCCAAATCAAACCAATGCAGAAACAAAAACATGACTTCTCTGTGTACACTTATAAACACAATCATTACATACTTCTGTTGTTAATCATAATTACAAAATAATGCTTTCTACGCTATCCCTATTATTTCTGAGTGCAATCTTTAATTGTTATAGAACAAAATATATTTTACTTCTGACCAAAACAAAACATTTTAATGCATTTTTGTCCTGTTGTGTTGAACTTTAATTTGCTTCTGTCTCCAATAAAGATCAGTATGTATCATTCTAGTGCTGTTATTTTTTGATAAGAGCCGTTTGAGAAGATGCTGTTATTATTGGTTGCCCCTAGAGGGCGGTAAAGCTTAATTCTCTCACTTCTACACCTGTTAAGAAATGATTAAATCCCAGAATCTCACTCATTCACCACAAAGAAAGAAATATATATATACTTCAGAAGATATTTCCCTTTTAAAATTATTTTTCGTAGTCTACATACCTATTACACCTAATCTTAAAAACAGTGGCACGTTGGCTCATGTAAGAAATGTATACAAAAACATTTATTCAGTATAAATACACGTTTTACTATTAAATAAAACTGTTGAGGAAGAGGTAAGAGTCTTTCGCCAGGCTACAGTCTCTTCCATTAACAACAGTAAATGCATTAACTGGATTGCGTTATCTAAAAATAAGCAACATATTTCACACTATTAATTATTCTTTGCTAGTTAATGTAAATGCAATTTATCAGTGATAGTTCATTTTATTTCGTTGTCTTAACTAATGTTAAACAGATATAACAGATTTAAAAAAAAATGTTTTAGTAAATGTTGCAATTGACGTAAGGATAAATAAATGTTGTTTAAGTATTGTTCATTGTTGGTTCATGTTAACTAAGGTAGTTAACCAATGTGGAACCTTATTGTAAAGAGTTAGCAGTCTTGTTTTAGTGGCCGGTGGACTGAGCTTATAATGTGAGGACGCACATAAGAGACGCTGTTTTCAGAGAGAGTCGCTCTCAGTCTCTCGGACCTCTGCACGCATGAGACGCGCAATCCCGTTTTATCCAATAAGCCTTTCTTATTTTCCTCGTGCATTGACAAGATGAATGCTTGTGGAGTGCTTAGGCTATTTTTGACTTTAACCTTAGTTTTGCATTTTGTGCGCGTTCATACAACGACTCCTCTGTTTCCAGCTGCATCCAAAGGCACCAAACTCGCCAAGTCCGCGCCTGCCGGTGCCCAAAGGACATCTAAACACAGTAAAAGCATATTGTCAGCCTCACCGTTATTTGGAAACATACAGACACGTCGGGCGAACAAAGACTCAGTTCAGCCTCATGATTACATGATTTCCATCTATAAAACTTTCTCTGCGGCGGAGAAACTGGGGCTGAACGCAAGTTTTTTCCGCTCATCCAAAGCAGCAAACACCATAACCAGCTTTGTGGACGAGGGTCAAGGTTAGTTGATTTCTTATTGGATTGTAAATTGTTGTCTTTTTCAAACTAGCATTTAATCTTTTTGCGTTCATGCGTACAGGTGCGTTTCGGTAAGTGAAAACAGTATTAGATGAGTTTATGGCAACAACACGAATTAAATATCTATTATAATTTTAAGTTAATTGATAAAATCTCTTCCACAGTTGATTGAAAGTTGGATTAGAGTTGGAAAAGATTGATTATTGTTGGATTATTCAGTTTATATTTAGAAGGATTTTCTAATTAAAAAATAAACTGTGAGTAATATAACTGTGAGTTAATGTGAATTTGAATCTAGAAGTATATTGCAAAGCTACACAAATATAATTTATTTACTTTCTATTTTTAAATTAAAAATATACATTTATAACACCAAATACTTTTTTCTTACAATATTCTGGAAAAAGACAAATGTATTAATATGAGATGCTTTAATTGGTTGAAATGTAATTTCTTATGCCTTTCTAAACTGACAATATCGTACAGCCCTCAGCAATAAATATTTGTGCTCTTTGCTCCAGATGACCTTTTGAACTCCCCACTATGGAGACAGAAATACCTGTTTGATGTATCAACCCTTTCTGAAAATGTGGAACTTCTGGGTGCTGAACTGAGGATTTACACAAAGATCTCTGGAACCTTCCGAACATCAGAGACAGGTCCAGTTGAGATCCAGCTCCTTTCCTGTCAATCAGAGACCGTCCTCGACTCCAAAACCTTGGACCTGGAGGACGCACATAAACCAAAATGGGAGGTTTTTGATGTATGGGAGATTTTTAAGGAACGTCACCATCACTCTGAGGGAACCCGCTTTTGTTTAGAGCTCAGAGGAACCCTAGACAGCCCTGAGAGAGACACTGACTTACAATATCTTGGATTTCACAGACACGGTCGTTCTCAACTCAAGAAAGCCATACTGGTTGTTTTCACAAGGTCAAAAAAGAGGCAAAGCCTTTTCTACGAGAAGAGGGAGAAGATTAAACTGTGGGCTCCTGATGATCTGGAAAACGAGAAAGGACCTCATGCAAAGTCCCGGCGGAAGAGAAGGACCACCATTCCCACCCGGCACGGTAAGAGGCACGGTAAAAAGTCCAAATCAAGGTGCAGCAAGAAGCCCCTGCACGTGAACTTCAGGGAGCTGGGTTGGGACGACTGGGTTATCGCTCCTCTAGATTATGAAGCATATCACTGTGAGGGCATGTGTGACTTTCCCCTCCGATCGCACCTGGAACCGACCAATCACGCCATCATTCAAACTCTAATGAACTCTATGAACCCCAGCAACATGCCGCCCAGTTGCTGCGTGCCGTCAAAACTCAGTCCCATCAGCATTCTGTACATAGACGCAGGAAACAACGTGGTATACAAGCAGTATGAGGACATGGTGGTGGAGTCCTGCGGCTGCCGGTGATTGTGATGCATATAAACAAATGTTTGTTCATCTGACTGTTGGCTGGCGTCCTGATGGGACACTTGAGGCCCTCAGAAGCTCTGATGTCTTTGTATTATTTTGGATCCGTTGTTGCTTAAAATCAGAAAACTACTAGAAAACTGGAATATTTAACATGTAACAAGGCCAGTGAATCGCTAAAAGTAATTTGAAATGCTGTAATACTGGATTGTGATTCTGCATTACAAGTACAACAGAAGATAAAGAAAAATATTTGACTGGTCATGTGACTGTCTGTTTCACTGTATGGGAAATTTTACACAAGACAAATTCAGACCTAAAACATTGAGCAGCTATCCCTTTTTGTTGATTCATATGTAAATAAATATTTTTGTACAGGTACTAATTTAAACATGTTATTTTCATTAAGTTATTTTATCATTTGTTTCTCTATCTTTTTATCTCATAAGCCATTTTAGTTACTGTACAGTATCTACCTCGTTGTTTCAAAATAAGTGTACTATGTAAATGCATACCTTCAAAAGACTAATGTCAGAAAAAGGCTTTATAAATATTTGAAGAAATATGTAAAACTAATTTACTGTATGTCATTACTTCAATAAATTGCCTCAAAATAATATATGTATATTGTGATTATAATTATTTTAAAAATGAGCTATTCCAAAATATACAACAGTGAAAAAACATGAATCGCAACATAAATCTCTATAAATTATAATCCCACCAACAGAAGTTAATTCTAATACTGTTTAATCGTGCTGCATACACTGTATATTCACAGTTCGTTTATTTCACACACAAGCGTTATGGAAATAATGGTACAGATCATTCGATATTCCGTGTTACCCTCTGTTTGTATGACCTGAGGATTATTACAGCAAGCAGATTATTCCCAGGAGTGCCGCTCCCTTAGAAGACGATTTTTCATGCACCAGTGTGAGATCTAACTGACAAGTGGGAAGAAAAGTAATTCAAAACTGGAAAAACACTCCACACCTTGCTCTCATTTATGCCAACTCCAGATACAAAGATCCAAGTAATCCACGTACCTGCCTGTAAAGAGCTAAACAGAGTTAATTGCAGTGTTTAGTAAAAGGTGAAAAGGGGGTCAACAGACACACGATTTTCCCTGGGTGGGCTGTGAGTTTCTCACACACACACACACACAGAAACGCACACACACTATTCTATTGGTAAACTGGAGCAGATGAACAGGCCTGACCCCAGTATCCAACACAGCATTGATTCCTTGTCTGAAAAAAGACAATGGCGACCTAGGATGCAAACTTTAGATTAGGCTCACCCCAGAGGTCAGAGGTCGAGCGTCCCTTTGTCTTTCGCCTCTGTGCGCGTTTAACAGGTCCAGTAAAGAGAGAGGAAGCAATCAGCGCCACACAACAAGCAAAAAGAATGTGTGTGATGCTATTACGCTGTTTCTCTCTGTCTATAAAAGACAAAGAGATATGAGCAGTGCAATGGCATGCAGCTGTTGAGGAACAATGGACTGGAATCTTGTGGGTCTCTAAGGGACATCTGTGGACAGACTGAGGTGTGCTGGTGAGCAGTGAATGTTATCATTACATTTATGCATTTATCCAAAGATACATTTTGTCAGTACATGTTCTTCCTGGGAACTGAACCTACGACCTTTGTGTTGCTAACACAATGCTCTACCAACTGAGCTACAGGACCACTATCATGCTGTGATATCTTATCATGCTGTGATATCTTGTATTAGTGTGATTTTAGGACAGCCTTAAACAACAATGAAAAGTATCATTCATTTACCACTAAATTGTTACAGCTTAAACCTGTACGTCTCTCTTCTTTCTATGGAACCCAAAGTTTGACAGAGCTAACGGCCCCTAATCACAACATGCTTTTGTTGCATTTGTAACATTCAGTGAAACATCTCGGTTTGTGTTCCACAGAAGGCAGAAAGTTTTATGGGTTTGAGGGCGAGTGAATCATTAACCATTCCTTTAATTTAGCAGATGTTTAAACTGGAGCACTTACCAGTCACTAGGGATACTGCAACAAGAGATTCACCCTAAGAAGACAGTGTCATGAAAAAGTACTGCAAAGCAAAATTACAATATCAGCTAAAAAGCACAAGATTGCAGAGAAATCAACAGTAAATCTAAGCATTCAGCAATCAAACTATCAAAACCAACCCAAAACCATTTACAAGACTTACTAATTGGTTTTCAGTGGTTGTGGAAAAAAAAAAATCTGGTACTTCTGGTGGACTATGAGTGTTTCTGCTGATCAGGTGGAGATTGGAAGATCAAGTCCATGTCAATTTATTATCAGATAGAAGACAACTGATCAGATTCTGAACAGATTCTGCAAGGCTCACATTGAGCTCTGCATATGTGCACTCTTAATAATGAAGGTTCCTGAAAGGTTCTTTGTTGGCTGTATGGTTCTTTGTTGGCTGTATGTACCTTTCTTTTACACAAAAGGTTCATTGTAGTGGAAAAAAGGTTCTACAGAGAATAAAAAGGTAAGATAGAAATGGTTCTTCTAAAAATCTTTGGCCTAGAAAAAAGTTCTTTTGGGAACCAGAAAATAGTTTCTTCTGGCATTGCTGTGAAGAACCTTTTTAGCACCTATATTTTTGAGTGCATGTCACTGATTAGCTTACTAGTTGTCATAGATTAGCTTACTGTTAGCTTAACCAGTGACACTGCTACTGTGGTTGCTTTATTTGACAAGACTGTTTGCTCTGATTTGGTTCTTTGTTTTGTGTGTTTGGGAAGACCTCGTCTTCTGCCAAAGAACCCAATGCAAGCGACCTGTAAACGGATGGAGAGCTGAGAAAAGACATTTGTAAAGTCAACTTCAGAAAGGAAAGTTGAACGGTGTGTTTAAATGGTCGGGCAGGACTAAAAGAATGGAGGGCTACAGGTTAATCTCCCCTCTTTAGCCTCTGTACACAAACTACTGGTGAAGGATTAACTCTTTTAGCCCAACACACATTCATCAGTCATGTTAGTAAAATGTCAGCCGTGTTTCACACACAATGACTGATGCTTTACGTTTATCTTTACAATCTCTGAAGCGTGTCTTCTCTAACATTCCACAAATATTAGATGAAGTATTACTTTTGTGAGACTGATGTCATGTTAAACCTACACAGTGTCTTCTTTATGTGTTGGGACAGTAAAGGAAAAATTCATCAT
Source organism: Ambastaia sidthimunki (assembly GCA_036877625.1). Taxonomy (NCBI): domain Eukaryota; kingdom Metazoa; phylum Chordata; class Actinopteri; order Cypriniformes; family Botiidae; genus Ambastaia; species Ambastaia sidthimunki. The sequence goes on from JAZGTK010003913.1 coordinate 14,867, forward strand.
GGCTTATGTGTGTTCTCAAAAATGACAAATCTTGTATAAGCATGTGTTATCGAAGTATTTCTGGGTCAAAAACGCATACATAGAACAAAGCTGAGGACTGTTTCTTGGGTATAAACCAGAACTTCTAGACCAAAAACGCTTAGCTGTTAGCACACCTTCTACGTCTTTTTGGGAACGCTTCGTGGAGATGGTGGTATTCCTCAGCAACTTCTTGCAGGTCACCACCGACCCGACGGCTTTGCACCATCTATAAGGGGATAAAGCGATGCGGAGACGTCCAGATGTTTGAAACGGCTAACGCTGAGGAACATCTGGCTTTGGTTGAGACGACTGCAGGGCTTTACCTACTGGCTTTAGTTAGACGTGGAATAGGCTACTTAGAGGAGGATTCAGAGTCACTGCTAGACAGGTCTGACCCCGGCTGATATGTTTTGACTGAATGATAATCAGACCACTGGACTTCTTTTACACATAAGAAGGAGAGTTGATATGACAGGGGCCGTAGTATTTCTTTACAGTCTCTCTGTGCAGAAAATGTGAAACAGATGAGGGGAGTCCACACTGAAGCCTTCTCTCCCCCTTAATTAAAAGTGCCTGTCCAGAAGGTTTGGAGAGAATTATGTTTCTAGATCACTGTGGCATTCGCACATCAAAAGGAAATGACACTGGACGCAAGGTTAGCCATTAGCAGGAGAGTTTTATCAGAGATCACAGGCTTTCGTTTAGCTGTAATGACCTACAGATTGTCTCTCTCTAAACCTCCTTTCCCTCGTCATAACAACGGCCGATTGTGATCTCCGGTAAATCAGTAGGTTAACCAACTCAAAGTCTTTTCTTCCAATCGTAACCAAACACCACACAAGGCAAGTTTGTGATGTCATGGCTGGTGAGCATAGTTACGCAGCTTTGTAATGGCAAATCTTAGTATACACTCAACACTGACTCCCTGAACCCTTAACAGTATTTATAACAGTACAGGTCATGCTAGATGGGTTACATCTGGATTTGGTCAAGACCCAAATTCTACAACCCAAATGTTACTTTAGACTCTAAAAGAAAGGATTAAGATATGACCTTTAATGAGAAGGGAACAGCATAACAATAAATACAAGGACCAGCGAGCCAATGGCTACACCCAGAATAGAAAACTAACTTACTGAATACTGTGCAGTATACTGAACAACAAATAAAATGATGCTATTTTATCACAAGACCTCATTTCATGAGTGAGTCATCTCCAGAAAAAAACTGAAATGCGAAATGGCTTAACTATTGGCAGGCCAAAATAATAAGAAAATGGAGAGAAAGTGGAGTTGTTAAAACCACACCTAATTCATCTCACTGTAAATGAAGTCAGGTCAAGCAGAAACGACATACAGAACTTAACACGCTGTTCTTATTGCATACGGCACAATTAGCATATGAATGCTACCATACGATGCATAAAAAAACATTTGTATACTATACAAATGCAAATTAGAATGTTAACATTCTAGACAATGTCTACCAATGACCAAAAAGCTATAAAGAATATTATTTAAAGCCACTTTTATTATGACATCCTTTGATCACTATACAAGCCTTCAAAATGTTCGCAAGAGTAATACACCACAAAGGTGAAACGGAACTTTATGGCCCATAAAAATCAGCGAAGTGTTCATTGATTGTGAAATGGTCAGTGCTCTGGGGGAAACTCAAAACCTGTCCGGTTCTCCTGAGTCAGTCAAGTGTCTGAATCAAGCAAGAGAAGGAAATGAGTTATGACATGATCAGGGTGGAAAAGGAAGTATTTTTGCATCGAATTAAAATAGGGGAAGGCTTTTAAGAATGCATACAGAGAATTTTAGCCATGCAGAGATCCATATGTACACATTCAAGCACGCATGCACGAACGCACACACACATGCATGCATGCATGCACAACTGCAGACTAATTCCTCTGTGTTTAACTGACTTAAACACAACTGCTTTGTCAGCTCTTTTCTCAACTCCGGGTGGGAAATTATCATTTTTTAGGACTATTTTCTAAAGCAGCCATTTTTCTGTATTTTCAACAGAACCACCATCATACAATAAAGGCCTTTTAGTAAAATGAATCATATGTTACCTATCAACATAATGGGCTGCAGGCTCCTCTAATACCGGCCGAATATCTCAGTCCATCTTATCTTTAAAAACACACTGATAAAAAATAAAGAGCAGATTGCACAAATCTCAACACTGAACTTGATGGGTCTGGAACACATGAAAAACATGCTTTCAGTTACAGCTCACAAACTGCCTCCAGGACGACATTAGTAGGGAAGTGTACGGAGAATAAGACAGGAAGTACCTAAACATCTTGAATGTAGAAATCCTGGATAAAACATCTAAGCAAAGAAAATAATCTTGTTTTAAATGGCTAAAGCTTGAAGCATAGAAATTGTGGGGCACTTTAAATATCACCCTCTGTTTTAGATCACACACTGATTGTGTGACTGAGTGTGGCTTGAATTGACCTTTCTTTACCTAGAGAATTCTGGGAAATTAACATTTATCTATAATTCTTTTAGCTACTTGTGACTAAAGAAAAGATGAACAGTTGAAGTCGTGTGTAATTTCTGTGCCACCTTTAAAGCTACAATCAGTAACTTTTACTCTCTACCGCCACCTCTGTTTGACACATAAAATTGCAGGATACGAATAAGTTATTTGCTTAATATGGGTGACGAGTTTAAATTCTAAACAACTACTGTAAGAACAAGCTTCAAACACTGCTTCTCTTCTACAGTACACAGACATGCAATATAGCCGGATCTTTGTCTTTCTGAGAGATTAATTTTCAAATTAAAATAATAAATATAATTATCTATATAATTACTCTATAAATTATTATCTATATAATTATTTATATAAAATTATGAATATAATTATCAAATATAAATCATTATTATAAGCTTACCGTTGCAAATGGGGGTAAGCTTAGAAGATCGTATCATGTACTTGCTTAATAATTTTTGTTCATTTTTACCTTAAAGTCATAGACTGCAGCTTTACATCTGTTGTACCCAGCACTCGTCTTACCCTGGAAAAGACAATGTATTATGTATTAAAAACACTCAACAGCTCGACTCTCTTCTATGCCATTGCTGGCCTGATTGTTGGCAGTCAATCGTGGCACCCGTGTCGAAAAAATGACTGACATCATAGGTTTCCATGGCAACAGCAAATACATTACACAGCACATATATACACGCAAAAGGCATGCATGCACAAACACAGACAGCCAGAGCAAAGACAGAAGCTATTAGCATGCTAGACTGACCACAAGCTCCAGACTCACCCAACTAACCTCTAGGTGTTGATTGCTCAGGGAGTTCTGATCCTGGATCAGGCAAGACCATTCCCATGAAGTTTTAAGTATACACTTGAAAGCCCCTCCGACAGGTCGCTTGTAGAAGGTCAGGGGTCAATTGCCTGGTGGTGCTTAATGGTAGCCAAAAAAAAACGTCAGTCAGTTTAAACGGCCACAGTGAGTTTTGTGGCCCGCGACTGGAGGAATGCAAAGAATTCCGGGGTTAAAATGGTGCCATGAGGTGGCAGACACCGACACGGGGCTCTGGAAGCTGGGATACAATGTCACCCCCCACCACCATCACTCAACATTAGTCACTGCTCTTTCAACACCTTGTTGTCGCTGTGGGTATTAACCGGTGCTGGTTTATGGGGGAGAGAAACGCTTGCTGGGCACGGAAGCTGTGATCCCGTTTAACGTCACAAGCTAAAAATTACAAGGTCATCAAAACGAATATTTAAAAATTGGATTTTCATCATCAAAGAAGAAAAGCTACATTTTAAAGGGGTCCGAAAAATACCTCAAGCTGAGAACTGAACTTGGATCACCCATAACCGCACGGTATGTTGGAAAGCTGCCCACAAGGCTGTTGAGCCAAAAAGGTGCAGTTAAATCTAAAAAACAAAGTAACTTAGTAATTGATTTAAATTGTATATGTGAAATAAGGAATGGAGCTCCGTTCTGGGTTAAGGAGGTCTGTGTGAAGAACAGGCACTTTGGAGGATTACCTAATGTTATTCTCAACAGTTATTTAAGTGCTTCTTAAAGCTGTTGCAACTGTAAAAACATGTCGTCACACTCTGAAGGCCAAATATTATAATTATTGTCCAGAGAAAATGACAAAAATGATTTGAAAGCACAGTCGCAGCGTACGAGCGATTGTTTATGCACACGTATTTCAAGAAAAACCTTTGCAAAATTTTGCAGCGCAACATACAAAATACACTGTCATGCACGAACTAACAGACTTCACAAAACACCTCTGACATTCTTAAGACCAAATATTGGAATTATTCTCCAGAGAAACGGACAAAAATGATGTGAAAGTAGATCGATCGTTTATGCACAAACTTTTTTACGGTGCAAAACAAACTCATGCATGTAAAAACTGAATTCACAAAACGCCTTTTGCATTCTTAACCATGTCATGAAAGATCTCTTCACTTAAAATTCTTCCTCTGACATCACAGTCTTCCTCTGAACTTAATGCCCTGTTCTCTCACCTGGCCTGCCAACCTGTTATTTCCTCTTAGAGTTTAAACTCATGATCTAACGACCCGCCTTTGGTCCAAAGTCAACATGGAGCCGGACTTGTCAATCATTTGATCCACTTCATTGGCATCAAGGCTTGATTGGGCACAATTAGTCCTCAGAAACAAATGACATCAATCTGCGCTGGGTTTCCATCGAGGAAGGCTGATTATTTGCTTTAAACTGGAACCCTGATTTCAGTCTCACCCTCTGCGTCCCCCGGGGGTTAACAAACAGTGGAAAACATGTACGACTGACATAAGATCCTTTGGCCTTAGCTAGAGACGTTTTCAAACGTAATTTGGTCGAGCCCAAAGGGAGTCCGAAAACACAACAATTTTGGCACCGCTCACGCGCTGCCGTGAGATTTATTTTAGTTTATCTACGGGCTGCGTAACACAGAGGCACCGATATTCGCTTTCCTGACTGATACTCACCACATTATAAACCCACACAGGTCAAGCTGTTATTGGCTCAATTCACAGATATAAAGAACAGTCGGTTCGTTTATTTAATTTACAGTACAGTCAGTAATAGAAAATTGATGCTATGTGACGACTACCGCAAAGTTTTGGCCATTATCGTAAGGAAGGCTAAAACAAACTAGGAAAAACTCTGTTTAAATCGCACCAGCGTCCATGCAAAACTCAGATGTTTAATGTTTATGTACAGAGCATTACTAATGAACCATGGTCCATTAACCATGTGTATTTATTTCCAACCACGCGTTCAGTGTTATGAAAGGCCAGCATCTCTAAAACTCATGCTGTGAAACTCCAGTTTTACAGTGTTGACTATTGGACTGTGTTCTCTTACTGTAAAATAACACTTGAGTTACAGTGAAGACACATACACGAGTTACCGTGAGTAAACACAAACACACAGAGCATTCACACCGAGCTCTGAACATGTGGATCTACAAGACAGAGTTTCCTGTGTGAATAAACACTTCATTATTACCTGTAGCTGCTAAACACATGGAGCTGAATTAGAATTGAGTGTGTTTACATTTGTTTACATCTAGCCAGATAACCGATATGATCACTTTTCCCAGCATTATTTAAATTAAGATGGAACAAATGGTGACAAATGGTAAAATTCAAGGGTTTCTTTAAAAAAAATGTTGGCAATCACCAGGCGTGTCAGCGATCCTAAAAAGGGAAAAGAGGGTTGAACAGGGCGGAGTTTGTTTGACACAGACTCCGCCCACCCTTAGGCATCCGTCTTCCTCACAGAGTAAAACCAAATTGCATTTAAACTGATATTGCAACGCATCCTTGACTGCTACTGGATCAGAACACAATCTGAACGCCGGCATGTGAATGCCAAGTGCAAACCAGGACCACGCAGTAAACGCTAACAAACACTGTGTGCATCATAATGTCCGTTTGCTGAAACTTTGTCATTGAACCACTTCTGTTCTGAACCACCAGCTGGACGCTGTCATTTTATAAGATGATGAACTCGTTCAGAGCAGGAATTATGGTATAGGCCTCAGTCTGTATGTGAGTCTGTGTGTGGGTGCACTGACCCAGTGTGACCCGCGGCTGTGTTCTGAACTCTGGAGGGGAGTCGGATCAGAGCTGCTGAGCAAAAGCTCAGCTGTAAAAGTCCTAATGAGTCTCGGAGCGCTACAGTAAAGTGAAAGTCACCTAATGAGCCGGTATTCTCAGTTCATCCCATAATGCCACACGTAATAAACTTCACTGCTGTGTTAAAGAGACAGTTCACCCAAAAATAAACTCTCATCACTCTCATGACTTCTGTCCAACACACAAGGAGAAAGTCTCAGCTCTATAATTCAGTGCTTAACCTACACTGAAATAATAAAGCCCTGTTTGCCCATCGATCTGTCTCATCTTTGCACCTGATGGTACCTTAAAGTTTCTCACGGTGGCCCGTGATTAGATGCGTTTTTACTGACTGTTCAATGCCAGGACTTTATTCACCAGACAGAGCATTTAAAAAAGACCCTGGACATGCCTTTGGAAAATTACAGTAAAGTACAGTAGATTGTTCCTTGTAAAGACTGAATAAAATGACATAACACAAATGCAATGAGTCATGCTGGTGTCATGACATGTATAATGAAACTCTAAACTGACTGACTAAAACTATCAAGCGTTTTAAAACACTACAGCTTAATGAGGCCTCATCTAAGAAACAAACTGAATAAAACAGATGGTCTAGAATAAATATCACTTACAGTAAATGCAACACTAATCAAAGGTCATGTTTACAATCCGCTGTACATTTAAACAGTGGGACACAACTATTACTGAAGTCAATGCATCGTCTTTAACACAAGCGTTTATAACTGACGTTGTACTAACTAGGTTTCCATCACATATGCATAGAGAAAACTAACCACAAAATCAAACATAATAATTGTATATACACGGTAAACCCAAATCTATAAGCCTTATGTGTTTAATTTGCATACAAGCTGTGTTTAGACGCTACAAAAGACGGAGATTCGCTTGCATTACTCGCACGCGTGGTAATGGCGCCCCCTAGCGACCACACGACTGTAACGCTTTTAATATACAACAACATTAATTAATTTTTGAGTTTACAAACCGCAATTTATTACCAAGATGGACGGAGCTTCACAAATCATAAGACAACTGTTAATTCTCCTGTAACATCTGTATATGTAGATTCAATCAAATTAAGACTAATGTGTATTCATGTATTCTTTGTGTCAACATTATACAAACCCTCTTTCATTATATAAATCATTTTCTCTGTTAGTTAATAACTTTTGAACAAGTTTTGCATCAAATGATCGTCTGTGTTAGCGTCAATATTTCATTATTAAAAAATGAGAAGCTTGTTGTTTTAACACGCCACCGCACGTAACCTGAAAAAAATATACAACAGATGCAAATGCTGTCATAACGAAATTAAACCATTAAACTCACCGATCTGTGTTTCTAAATCAGGACATCATATGCAAAATATCGCAACGGTGCTTTTGCCACAGCTGAGTTTCAGTTCAGTTTTCCTCTGAGAAAGCTGGTTAAGAAAAGCTCACAGGTTTCCTGGAAGAACACGTGCTTCTATTTAGTTTGTCATTATATCGTCTGTGTCCAGCAGGGGGCAGTAAAACAGTTTATCACTCTGTCAAACACTTAGTGCAGGTGTTTACAGTAAAGAATTACTCTTCTTTAAAATTAATCTTGTTTTAAAATAAACATTTTAGTCATAAAGGTACATTTTTTTGTGTTATGGGCTTGTAGCTTATTGGTTTGACTGAAACTGTCCTGACACATATATTAACATGTTAAATAGTGAGGAAGTTTGGTGGCTCACATTGGAGAAAATTGGACAAAATAGGATTATACATTTGCTAAATCAGGCAAATTGGTTTACATGTAATAATGTCAACCGAGCGTTAGGTGTGTGTGGTGTTTGAGTATGAGTCCCTAGTGGCAGGTGTTTCTGTGTTGCTGTCTGACTGAAGGAGGTTTTTGTACGAGATCTTTTCACTGTGTGAATACAGGACCTTCATAAGTCCCCATACAGTAATAATGTCCTGCATCCTCAGGTTTGGCTCCACGTATGGACATTGTAAATGTATACCCAGAATAAGTTCCACTGAAGCGATCTGGTACTCCAGATTGAATTTGAGTTGCATCATGGATCAGGAGTTTAGGAGCTTCTCCAGGTTTCTGCTGATACCAGCTCATGTCATCATCAACTCCACTGGTCCCAGTACAGCTAATAGAGACAGAATCTCCTGCTTTAACCGACAGAGATGCAGGAGACTGGACCTCCTGATGGGAACCTGAAGGTTTAAAAACAAGGCAAGCGTTACATTTGAGATGCATTTATAGTCCAAACATTTTATACAAAATGAACATAGTTCGAAGCTTTGCAGAAATAAACAGCATGTTCTTATAAGGAATAAAACAAAATGTTGACCTTGAATAAACAGACTCAGTGTAACCAGACTGAGTAACAGAGACATCATTGTTTCTGTGTGACTCTGGACTGAAAACAAGCTGATCTTCTGTGGGCTTTTGTTCTAAAGCTGTAAATATGCAAAACACTCTTCACTCATCAGACCGTCAAAAACACACATACACACTGAACAATGAAACAATCGTTCATGATTAATCGTGATTTTACTGGATTCTGTTGCTGGTTTTAAAATGCTGAGGTTTTTGTAAAGGGAATAAATTAGAAATCGCTGGTGTGGAAGAAGAAACTAAACTGAGTGTTGAAAGTAAGTGAGAATCAAAATCCAGACCAAGTAGCATTTTCTGAACATAATATTGTTTATATTACAAAATGCAAAGAGCTTGTTTTGAGGAACACAAGAATAAAATAGATTATGGACACTCAAGAAAGAGGACCGCTCAAAATATACATTTACAGAAAGAGAATTGTTGCAGATGATTTAAATACTCAGTAAATGTTAAATTATATTAGTGTTAAATTACCTGTAATAGTCATTTGTATGTGTGATCAATAATTCGTTTAATGAACAATTATCAATAAATCAATAAAAATATATTCAGCTGTATCTTACATAAATAAGAATAATTTAGGAACCAAATCAAAACAAACTGATATGGTTTTTGTATTTTATAATGTTTTGTGTTCATTGTCAGTGTTCAGTGTCAGTGTTCAGTGTCAGTATTCAGTGTTAATGTTACAGTATTAGCATTCAGTGAGCAGGAGGTTTTTGTACAGCCCCTGAATGTGTTTGTATCACTGTGGTACACTTTTGGTGGAGGGACGACACTCTCAGTTGGAAGTAAGTAAATCTCTCTTTATTTCCATCAGATACGTAAAAGAACAAAACAGAAATAATAGCAAAAATAGAAAATAACTTACATTTAACTTACATGTTAGTGTAGATTATTTCTATTTGTTTGACCAAAGTTTACCTCTGTCATGCTTATTTCTTCTCTGAATTCTGGTTACAGTTTGTTTAAATGTAAGTGTTATAATATAAGATTTACATTTATTTATTTGGCAGACGCTTTTATCCAAAGCAACTTACAGTGAACTCAAGGTTTACATTTTTATCAGCGTTTATATTCCCTGGGATTGAACTCACAACTTTTGTGCTGCTAATGCAATGCTCCACCATTTGAGCTACAGGAACACTGTGGAAGAATAATAATATAAAATTGTACAATAATTTAACAACTATTTTAAAAGCTACAATCTGTAACTTTGGTTAAAAAAAAGCAGAAATAAACTTTTGAGTAAGTGCAAAAAAGATCAGAGCTCAAACGATCTCTTTATCTTACATTTATCTGACGTTATCTTTAAGTTATTATAGTGTTTAATAGTTTGAGCTGTCGGGTCTGATTTCACTGGAAATATCAGATTTTATGCTGATAAATGCTGATAAAGGGAAAAAATATATGTGTAATTTCATATTTTTATACTGAATGATAGTATCACTTTTATCAAACCTCTCATGAGACTAAAACTTAAACAGTTGTTTCGATTTTCATTTTATGTATGTTGGTGCAGTTATAAACTTTATTAAATTACTGAAAAGCTATTTTAATCCTAATTGTGTGAGTAAAATAACACTATGTAATAAAATCTAAATAAACTTTTACACATAAAAAAAGAATTGAATATATAATCAAAATGACTGAGAATAATATATAAAGAACAGAATATGTATTATTTTATACAGTGTTTTAAAGCACAAAGCTGTTTTAATGGGCTGTTGCACACGGATCAGCTCCACTGACTAAGAATCTATTAAAAGGAAGTGAAAACAAAATGTGTGATAGAATCGTTTATAACTTTAAGAGGACAGAAACTTCACTCTTTCCATCTCTCTCTCTCTCTCTCTCTCTCTCTCTAGGTAACTCTCAACCCATTCTATCTGTCCTGCCTCCCTCCAGTGATGAGCTGAAGGGGGGTCAGGCTACAGTGCTGTGTGTGGCCAGTAAGGGATTCCCCTCTGACTGGAGGCTGAGCTGGAAGGTGGATGATAGCAGCAGGAGCTCTGGTGTGAATCGGAGTCCCGGTGCGCTACAGAAAGACGGGCTGTACAGCTGGAGCAGCAGTCTGACCCTCACTGAGAGAGAGTGGAGCTCAGCAAAATCCATCAGCTGTGAGGCCACTCACAGCTCCCAGAGACCAGTGACTATGAGCCTGAACACAGAGCAGTGTGATGTAGAATGAGAGAACACACACACACTCACACACACACACACACACACACACAACACACACACACACAGAGTTATATTTGATTTATGCAAGAAATGTATCTTTCTTAATGCTTCTTTTCCAGTAGTTTTGACACTTCTAATTGCAACACAATATGTATTGAAGTCTGTAGTGAACTTTGTGCCAAATAAAAGCTTTGTGAATCATAAACTGTGTCCATTTCAGTTTTTAATTTGTGTTTTTATCTGTGAATACATCTGCTGTTGTGCTCATAAAGAGACAGTTTCTCTCTTCATTTCTCTGTCTGTT
>JAZGTK010003914.1:0-25912 GCA_036877625.1 Ambastaia sidthimunki
AACGTTGCTAAAGTGCCCAATTGATCTTGTCTTGTACCTCCATGTAGCTACTCTATTTGCAAGCCTCCTCATTCGGCCGCCACCCAATCTTGCTAACAAACAGACGCCAAGCGATCGACAGAAGGCCAACGACTTCATCTTGGGGTTTCTGATGGGAGGTGATGACGACTAAGTAAGCTGATTGCACAACCAGGGGTCAAAGGTTAAGGAGTCACGGCTACTCTCAGAGGTCTTTGGGTGGTTCTGGAGTGAATGGACTTAGAACTGAATGGCTAAGGTGTATTTGGCTGGTCTTCTAGGAGATATTTGGACCACCTTTGCACTAAGATGGCTGACGTCTACTGTGATGGGAGTTTGATAGGATTATATCATCCCTGGTTTACCCCAGACACTACTTATTAATTATTTTTAAGCTGTTTCTCTAGTCCCTAGAAGAACAGTCACTGGTGTCAACTTATCTCCACTGACCCCAAGGAACCTCTTCTTTTTGACTATGTGACTTCTTTGCGTGACCCCTCCTTTGTTTTCGACCGCTGGAGTAGAGTGCTGTAATGCCAAATCCTATATTTCTCACTTTATTTGACTGAAATAAGTGTATATGTGTATCTGGACTCACGGACACTCAAAGACTAACTTGTTACACTAAAGGAAAGCCATGATAAGGAAACTCTATTGACTGCTGCTGCCAGGTTAAACACTCCTTAAAAGTTTGTAGCACTATTTCTCTTAGTCCACATGTCTGTCTCTACTTTCTCCTTCCTTTTTTTCTCTACAGTGGTTATTAGAAATATTAGAGATGACGTTCAGAGAAAGACGTGTTGTATCCTGCAAGGTAACTTAGACAATCGACTACCATTAGAACAGTGGAAAAGTCTGGGACAGCAACTGCTCTGTGATCTTTGCTGACAGTTGTTTCTGAATTATGACGAACCAGACAAATTTGTCAGTTGTGGTGTGCACGTTCATGTTTTCCAGTCTCGTATACAGTTGCCCTCATATTGTGCATTTGGATGTGGTCCTTAGATAAATCGAAAAATCTTGTAATGAACGGTTTAACAAAGAAACGTTCAGACTGCTTCAGAAATACTTCCTCATTGCTTGATAGGCCACTTTGACAACACATACGCTGTATATTTGTCCCACCCACAATCCTTTTCATTGATGGCAAGCGTGCTGTTGGATTCGGTTACCTTCTTTTGCTCTGAACTGTTTTACCTGCACTGAAACTGATTGTTTTGTTCCCGTTGACATCTTCTATAAGTCTGCTCTGGTTCCTGTCATGCTACAAAGACTTTAACCTTTTAACTCATGCCCACTGGGTGTTTAACTGTTTTGTCTTGATGATGTAAACGTGGTGCTTCTGTTTTCTATTTAAGTGTACATTGTCATATTGACCCTTAACCCAGACGGGGGTAATTTTGTGTGTCCGTTTACAATCTGTGTCGTCTTTGTTGGTGTTGTGTCATACTACTTTGACACTTTCTATTTCAGCGTAGTGACAAACTGGTGTATGTTTATTTCTTCTGAAATCATAGCACACATTGGGATTTTTATTTGAGTGAGTGGTGAATGAAATGTAGCTAAAGTTTATTTCTTTCAAAAGCTTTTACTTTAAAGTGAACTTGGATACCACAGATGCTCTGTACTACTCGGCCAGTGTGGTTGTATTCTGCAGTGTGTCAACAGGAAGTCTCATTTGTTCTGTTACTCATATTAATCATCACACCATGGCTAAAATGTTATTGAAAAACAAACCACCAAATCTGCTTCTCTGCATAATGCGTGTGACATCTTGCCCCGGTACATTTACCAATATTTTCTCAAAATCTCACAGGAAATGTTTTTCCCGCAACTAATGTTTTGAGATGGAAAAGACGTGTCAGCAAATGTTCTGTCTGGTTCAGTGTCCTACTTTTCTTGAATACTCTTAAGTAGTGACATGCTGTGAGCGATCACGGCTGTGGCTCAGTGCCCATTGAAACTTCCCATCATGTTCTCTCTTAGACGATCTTACTAAATTTCTCATCATGTTTACAAGCCCCTGCCTGAGCTTTCTGCTTGTTTTTTTATTTAATATCTGCTATGGAAATAGCCGTCATTAAATTCCTGAGCTAGGCTGTCTTACTCAGACTGAAATCACACACCCTTCAACACCAGTAGATGATGTTTCTGTAAAGAATGGAACTCTCTGCAGGAGACTCGATCAGAGGAGCAGAAACTCATTATTGTTTCTGGTGTGTTGTGACCACCACCCTGCCTGTTTGTGTATATTTTTTTGTCCTGTCTTTTAATCATTAATTCAGTTTTTGTAATGAACAGTATGAAGTTTATGATACTTTGCAGCTGGGTACTTGCACAAAATTAGTTTTATTCATGGGGTATGGGAACTTTTAATTTATTCAACGGAATAAAGATATCATGACCATATTACTGTGATGTCTGGGATTATTTATTAGTGGTGCTTGTTATTACATTTTTATAACTATTTTTCTCTTACAGGTAGAAGTTTGTTTAAATGTCTAGCCCTGATTATTAAACTACAGTGTGTTACAGCAGTTTTATCATAAACCATCTGTTCTACAGAGATGATTGATACCTTAAATTAAATACATTTCTTGAGAAAAGGTAAGGTGTCAATATTCAAGCACTCAAATGATTTTTGCCTGGCAAAAGACAAAAGTAAATTTCAATACAAATTTTCAAAACATCGCAGCATCTCGAGTATGAGCATAGAAGCCACCCATGGTGGTGTTTTTAAGTAGTGTTGGGTAGAAACACAAGATATTTCACTTATGAAATAAGAGTTATGATTTTCAAAAGATCACCTGCTTATTAATATTAGTTCTGCCACATGCATAACAGTACATTACCTCTCTATGCTGTTGTTCATATATAAAGGAGCGGCCTCATGCTTTTGCTATGTAATTGTCTCTGCTCTGTGTGAAAGGTTTATCTTCTGACACTGCTACCCTAGTTAGTCAACCTTGTGTTCAGTGAGAGATCCCGCAAGTGTGTGTTAAATTCTCAGCCCCAGCATCTATAAAGAGCCCTGGCCTGTACAGTTGACATCTTTCCTGGCTTTCCCTGCTGTCGCCATGGCCATGCTAAGGGTGTCTTCATACCGTAAGCTGTTTGAGGAGCAGCAGTGGAGACAGGCTGCAGGACGCTGTGGAGTCCAGGCCCGCTCAGCTGTCAGGTCAGTTGTACTAAATCTGAAAATCTGCAAATGTGCTGGTGGTATATTTGGAAATAGTGAATGAATGAGTAAACAGCATGGAACTGCAATTTTGGCATTCCTGGGCAATGTTCTAATAAACTGTGTTAGCCAAGATTTTGTATTATGTAATGTTCTGTTGCTCGTTTGCAGTAATACCACTTTTACAGTTGTCTAGACAACTACAAATCAAGTTCTAGAACATTCTTCAATGACTTTATGGGCTCCATTTTTATTTGCACAGCTCTAGTCTGTTATGAGTTTTTTTTTCTATACTGTTCTATAATCACACTTGGAGTTTAGTTGTGTGCAAATGATTTAAATGTTATAAAGCAATTACTTCATTGCTTATTCTCCAAATTCTAAACAATCTGCACTTGCACATTGGAATGAGTAAATGTGTTAATTGTTAAGCTCTTTCATGCTTCAGTATTTCCCGTTTTTCTTCAACGTTGTTTGTTATGTTTGCTTAAAAATAAACAAAACATTATAGTTGTTGAAAAGCTTTCAGTATGTTTGACAGGGCTGGCGTTTCTTTGAGTGAATGTTCCGAGCCAGATTTTGCAGCTTTTCGAACCCTAAACAAGGAGGGCGCGGCTCGATTTGTTAGCGAACGGTCCGTCATCGCTGCCCTTAATGATCGGCTGGCTGTCCTTATCGATGTGGTGAGATTTTAGATCACTGACATATGAAATATTTCACACTCACACACACATAGTTCTGCAGGATTACAATCAGTTGTGCTCATACTGAAACTAATGGTCTCCCTGTGTGTGGCCCAATTATCATATTTCCATGATGTTTAATGGGGTCAGTCATTTGCCTGAGGGTTTGAGGGAAATTATATTAAGGCCATGGAATTGCTGGGACCTCAGTCACAACCGCCTCTACAGCTTAATATACAACACTTTCAAATTAAAGGAATAGTCCACCCCAAAATGAAGATTCTTCTATCATCTACTCACCCTAACATTACTCCAAACCTATATGACTTTTTTTCTGTGAAACTCAAAGGAAGATATTGTGAGAAATGTCTCAGTGGTTTTGTGTCCATGCAATGCAATCAAAGGGTGCCACTGTTGTTTGGCTACCAACATACTTCATCTTCATCATACAACATACTTCAAAATATCTTCTTTTGTGTTCCTCAAAAGGCAAAAAGTCATACAGGTTTGGAATGACATGAGGGTGAATAAATGATTAACTATCCCTTTAAGCCTTATCCAACTACAGTTATAAACAATGTATACATTTCCTCTTGTACCTTTTGCATGTGTGATGTGTGGTAGGTACGGTGTCTGGAGGAGGAGAACGAGTCTCTGGAGGCTCAGATCATCGGGCTCGAGGAGAGGTTGGATTCAGAGCACACCACCATCGACTGCATCAGCAGCCCTGCAGACTACAGCTGGGAAGCTGTAATAGAAAGACTACGAAGAGAGAAGGTACAATTCCAATGCTGGATGATGCTGGTACTGGTGGTATCATCAGAACTATTTTGAATCTGTACCTTGGCCTGCTGCAGTCTCCTACTGGTCTTTTGTTTTTCTCAGGAGACGATTCTATGCGACATAGACGAGCTGAAGATTGAACTGAAGCATCTGCAGATGAAATATGAAGAGGTGGTTGAGCAGAGGAATCTCATACAGTTGGAACGGGAAGATATTTCAGCGGTAATGCCATAAAAACTGCTGCTGTTATTTGGTGTGTGCCACAGAATGTACGTTTAAAAGTTTTGTGGGTTTTTGTCCTGTCTGTGTGTTAGCTTTGAAGTCACCTGTGTGCTAGTGTAGTCCTAACTTTTGACAAGATACACTTGTCAAATAAAAGGCAGATGTCTGTAAGATATAGACTTTCCCTTTCTGGAAAATGAACCAAAAATATTGATGACATCATTTTGCACTACACAGATTTTTGTCCAATCAAATTACAATGCCCCTCCTAATACCACATGCAATCGCCAAAACCAGGTTCATGGTTGTGACACAGGCAAAGCCTATTTATTTATACTTCCTGCTTGAGTAGAAAATATGACAAGACAGAAAAGCAAACAGTGCTCCTTAGTTAAGTTTTTATCACTACCTCCCTCACTATATGTGTGCAACTAAATTTTTGTATCTAAACAAAAAAAGGTTTTATACCTTCAACACACAAGAAAGTCCTACATGTCCCTACCACTAGATGGCAGTGTTGGCTTATGCTCTGGGTGGGGTGTTCTGACTCCAGTGGAGGCATCTAAAAATCCCTAGAGTGGCACTGCACAGCTGCTGCGCCCAGATCAGCTCTGGAAGGTCCTGATTACAGGCCCTGCTGACTCCCATCCAGCGACCGCACTGAAACCCGAGCCGCATTCTGTATAAACCACTCTGTCACCCCACAGATGTCAGCGCAGATCTCCAGTTAAACAGCAGATGTGGGGAAGCATTCACTATGCCTAATAATTCTCTCATTCAGTCTCTCATATCTCCCAGATGCAATACGGAGAAAGGGCTTAGCACTCAGTGTGGGCTGAGATGTGAAAGGAGGGCTGGAGTGGAACACTGAAACATTAACAGAAAGAAAGAGATGGTTATAATGGAGTCAAGGGAGTTAACATGGACATGGCACTGTAGTTTACTGTCGATTAGGCTGCAAAGACTTGATCTGGGAACATTAGAAAACGAAGGCCAGTCTATGTTATGTCTCAATTTCATATAGAATGTGTATTACCATTATGTTTACAGACCCAAATCAAAGAGTTCAACGTTTATAGCATTGTTTTGTATTTTCAAGCAGTTACGGCATCTGACGGTGGTTTACGGTGGCGTTTTAAAGACGTAACGACAGTGGTTACATGGAAATGATAGCATGAGAAAGTAGGGCTGGAGGCGCCAGTTCTGCGTCTAGCTGGAATGCAGTCTTTTTAGAGGAGGGTACCATGGTGAAGCTCAGCCCTTCGGCAGTGTGGAATAGAAGCAGCAAATCGGCTTCAAAACGGCGTCTAGACTCTCTCCAGTAACAGGCTTGTGTTCACGCAGAGATAAGGCGAACAGCAGCCTCTGTGCCAGTTCTGGGCTCTGGGGAAATGTGTGTGTGTGCTGTGTGCTTCCTCTGCTGCCCAGACCCATCGTCACACTGCAGCATTGACATGCAAATGCTTTCATTCTGTGTAATTGAATTCATCGCCAATTAATCAGGCACTTAAGATACCCAGATGAACCGAATAAAGCCCTGCTTTGTCTGAATGGGGGAGGACAGGCTGCGTATGTGTGTGTGGATCTCATCTCCCCTGCATTGCGGTTTTTACTGGGGCACAATCAGGATAACCTGGTGGCACCAGCTACACTGGTGATGGAGGATACGGAGGGTAAGTGCATTGTGTTCGAATTGACCTTTATTTCCGCTGCCCCCCACAGGAGGTGGATGCAATTACCGCCGACTGCCTGGCTCTTCGAGAGCAAGTGGCCATCTATGAAGACCAGCTGTCCACTATGGAGAGGCAGCATGAAATGGTAAGGCTATGTTAGAATAACGCTATCTCTCATCTGAGGTTTGTACATCAGAAAGGTTTTTTTAATCCAAGAACAGAATTGGCACAGAATTTCTTTGCTGTGTAAGATATCTCCTCTTACCATGAGGAGAAGGGGTTTATGGGAATGAAGGCTAACAGGAAACACAGTTCCTCAAATTACACAGTGAAAGAATGTAGTAATCTCCCATATGGGGAGTTTTGGGGGTACACGAGTGCTGGAAACAGAGAAATCTCTGCCGGCCTGTGTTTTCTCCTTCCTGATCTCTAATCCGTACCGTATTTAACACGCTCCCTCTGGGATGTGTGACATAACTCACAGGCATATGAAACGAAAACAGAAGTTCCTCGTGTTTTATTAACTGCTATTATTATCAGCGTTTTCTGCACACCTTAT
The DNA here is from genome assembly GCA_036877625.1 of Ambastaia sidthimunki. Taxonomy (NCBI): domain Eukaryota; kingdom Metazoa; phylum Chordata; class Actinopteri; order Cypriniformes; family Botiidae; genus Ambastaia; species Ambastaia sidthimunki. The sequence goes on from JAZGTK010003914.1 coordinate 7,117, forward strand.
GCTCCATCAATACATCTGCCACGCTTCCATTATTCATGTTGAAAGGAACAAACTGAGACTGAGACGCAGTTCCTCACCTCCCTCTCATGAACACTTCATTGAGGCCAGAAAAATGAACATCTGTTCTGTCTAGTAGGGGCAGATATTGTTACCTGAGGGGAAAGGAAAAGTCATAATGTTGTGTTTTGTCCACAGAGGGTGGAGAACCTGCAGGAGCCCAGGCCTCTGGATGAAAGTTCTCCCACTGTATCTTTACAATTCCCCTCTATTGATATCACTCCTGCTATCATGGACATCAAAGAATATTACAGTGAGCTGGCGAAGAGCTTAAAGGTACAATACACACAGTTCATGGTACTGCTGACTACTGGTGATCTTATGCCAACTGATCATGTTTTTTTCACAAACTGAGTTTGCAATATACACACAGTATATTTAAAGGAAGGTCCAAAAGACTGAGGCCACTAGTGAAAAATGCTTCTGTATAACAATTTGAATAAGGGGAAAATTAAGTTTAAGGTCATAGACTTGTTTAGGATCCCACTGTAATCTGTTATAGAACATAACTAAAAAACATTAACACACCCTTTAGTACATATCTCAGTGTTAAGTGTAAGTTCACCCAACCGTTCTGTGGTACCTTCATGTCATTCCAAACTGTCATGCAGTTATTAAGCTGTTAAAATTCTAATGAGACACCACGAAAGTAGTCCAAAAGACTTTCCAAATGTTTTTGGCTGAACTAACTATTTAGCATATGCCATTGTGGCTGATATGCATGTCTTTTCTTTCCTTTTTCACACTACACTTGTGAGGTTTTGTGGACCTGAAAGCTCTGTCCACATCCAGCACAGAGCTCTATTGTCCCCTTAGTGTCATTTGAAGAGAAAGGGCACTCTAAAGGTCATCCTAGAGCATCAGTGCCCTCTGACCCAGTTTACCCCAGGAGTGGCTCCGGGGTCGAGGCAGTAATCAAGTCGCTGGAGCCCTTCCCAGGCTCCTCAGCAGAATGAGTCTGGAGAGGAGAAGAGAGCACTTCTCCACCAGGAGACTGGAGAGCTTCTAAAGAGATGAGAGTCTTCTAGTGTGTTTGTGTGTGGGTGTGCAAGATAAGCAGCCCAAGAACAAGAACTGTTAGTGTGTTCATATACAAAGTCATATGCATACACTAAAACCAATGCAAAGACACAGAAGCACATCTTCTGAAAGTTCTTTGGCTTTTGAAACGCCACCATTCTCAAATTCCATTTTTTTTTCTTTATTCAGTGCTCCATTCAAGCCAAAAACTGGTTCTTTGTTTTATTAATGTTGCACAAGGTCCATTTGTTTTACTCACAATTGGTATTGATTGGGATTTCAGGAGAACAGTAATTGGAGGCTGATTTTGGCTCAGTTGCACCTGTTTACCTTGTGGGCCTTCATTTTCTCTTTTTTTTCTGGAAATAATGAGTAATTCATTCCCACAGACTTCTGCAGAACTCTGGTTGGGTGTACTCAGTGTAGATGTTCTGATTGAGAGATGCGAGAAACCCAAGGCTGTGAATCTCCTGCATTTCAGTTTGAATCCAGAGCCTTGAGTGGCACCACCATTGATGCTGTAGAAAAAGGGAAGGAGGAGCAGCTGTCTAAGATGACTGGAGGAAAAGTGAAGGACGTCTCCAAAGAGACGGATGTGAATGTTCTCAAGGACCTGGTGAGTGAGTTTACCCTTAATAGCACACTTGAGCTCTGACCCACCACAAGACCCCTCAGAGTAGATGCCATATTTAATTTAAGCTAATGTTTTAGAGTCTAAGTGTCATAAGTTATATCTTGTTTTTTTTGCCCAATACCTGACTTTTTTTTATCTTTAACCAAAAAACGTTATGGATTGCAGCTTTAAATTAGTTCAATTATTGATTTCAATATTTCGTTGACTAAAAATGTAACATTCACAGGACTGCACAATTAGTGAATGCAGTGATGCTGATCTCTTTTGGACTTTAACAGCTCATCTGAGATGTGTCTCTCTTCTTCTGATTATGGTCCTTGGGAAGCTTGACGTTTAAACACAGCAGTTTAATGAGCATAAAACGATAGTTTTAGCATGATGGTAGTTTTCTAAATTGCTACACAAATACATAATCGTTCAATAATATTACTTTGTTTGAATGTAGCTAACAACAAACTGACAAAATTTTTGGCCATTCGTTTTTTTCTTATGCATTGTCACAAAATGGCAAAAACATTGCTAAGGTGATTAGTACAGTGTGTCAACCTTTGCAGGATCAGAAGTGACTCTTGTATTCCATTCACACACTGAATCATAAAAGGTGACCAACTCCAAATTTGGATTGTAGTGTACATTGCAGTGTTTATGTAGTTAGCAATTAACTCAAATGACTGACATCACCCATTACCTCAGCAGTAACTTGTGTTAGCCCTAATGGTGGAAATCAGTGTTTAAGTGGAATGGTAAGAGTTGAGAAGGTTTTTGTGGGGGATGGTGTTTCACAATACAAAGTCCTCAGTCAGACTGACAGCTGAGGAATAAAGTAAGAGAACTCCTGCTGCCCCAAGTGTTTATTCTGAGCAGATAGCACCAGGAGATGTGAGTATATCGTCTCTAACAGTGTTTATCTCTTCGCCGTCTCCCATTATGAACAATACATTTCACAGTCTGCCAACGCACTTTCTCCCCAATCATAAACTTCATAAACTTCACACATTCCTTCAGTGCCTCAGGAGACAGCAAACCGCAGAGATCTGTAGTAATAAAATCTCACCTGTCAGCCTTCCTCGCCGGGAGGAATACAAAACTTTTTGTTTTGAAGCAAAAAGAAAAGTGAGCCGTAAAGTGTTTGTGCATCAACATAAAGAGGAATCACTCAGGATTTATGTTAAAAAGCGATTAGAAACCGCTCACTGTCCTCAGTTTACGTTCTGCAGATTGAAAAAATCATTGGTGAGCAACAACAGACACCTTTTGATTTGAAATAACAAATAGGATGGTTCGGTTTTAATTACCCGGGTTGTGGTCATAGACCTTCTTTTAAAATAAACTGACAATCTGAAATTGCACTGCCCACTCTCATAACACAGGATCCTGTTTCCTGATCAGTGATGGACAGTTGCTTTGCATCGTGTAGCTTCTCTCAGTATTTTCTCCATCTTGCTCCAACCATGTCTCGCCTCTTAAATTTGTGTTTGCAGGTTGCCTGTCACTCTCTCCCTGCTGCCATTTCATGATGGATTTTTGTGATTTAGCCGCTTGCTTAGACGGTTAAGCTAAACAAACTGTTGGTGGTGAAATCAGGTCTAGTTTGGCTCGCGCCAAAGGAACAGATGCAGCTGGTTTTCTCCAGGGTGCCGGACCTCCCTAATCTCGCCCGACACTCAGAGCAAAATGACAATCAATTTCATCGGTTGACGTATCATCAGCATGTTAATAACAGAGCAGCGAGCCTCTCGTGATCTACCTGAAAGAGAAACAAGCGAGCAATCTCCATCCATCTCTGACAGCTGACTGTTTAAGTTACCTGATTACGGTAATTAGTCACAGCAGGGCTCCTCGTGCACAGAGGTGTGGCTCACAGTCCTCTGTGTTGTGTTTGTTGATGGAATATGCAACATGAAATTTCAACTGTTTTCAGACATGTTTTCAAAATTGCTAGTTAAAAACCAAAATAGCCATTAATCACGGCTCAGTGTTATGTTAAGATTGGCTCTGTGTTGCTAAATATTGTGTGTCTGAACCGCACGGGTTTTGTTTGTGTACAGTACCATTCAAAGGTTTGAAGACACCTGCAGTCTTTTTTGTTTGTTTTACTTAGTTTGTTTCACATTATAGAATAATAATAATCATCCAAAACTGAAATAATACAAAAGGAACTATGCAGAGACCATCAAAATGTTATGCAAACAAAACTATCTTTAAGGATCCTTAAATTTAAAGGTAGGGTAGGCAATTTTGGAGAGGCTAAAGATCACCCCCCCTTCAGAGCTTTCTTCAAAGCCACGCCTCTTTCAAAGCACATTAATGGATACACAGTTTGACAGGCAAGCAGGACATCCTATCCTTGCATTCAAACCCAATCCAATGATTGGACAAACCTTCTACAGAACAAATATATTTATACAAACATATTTAGACCATTTGTGATTGCTATCAGAATGCAAAGAGACTTTAAAGCAGCATAACAAAAATGGGAAAATTGTCGACCCTACATTTAACACAGCATTTTCTTAACCAGGCTCATGAGGCACTGCCTAAATTGTGTGTCCAAACTTCCGACTGTATACTTTATATGTGTAAATGTAGATTGCAGCACTGCAGAAAGAGGTGGCTGAGCTTGAGATGCATGGAGAAGAGCTGGAGGCTGAAATTGAGGTCAAGAGAGCCAAATACCTGGAGGAAATAGATCAGCTAGAGGTATAAATCCTATAAAATCATATTTCACTTCATGCAGCTCTCTGTATTTATATACTGTTATACCGGTGTGCTCTATCTGTCCAGAATTACATTTGCCAGCTTGAGGAAGAGGAGGCTGATCTTCATCTCCAGATGAAGGAGCAGAGTGGGGACTATGAGGAACTGCTGAATCAGAAGATGGCTCTGGACATAGAGATCCCTGCTTACAGGTAATTCGTTACTGAATGTTTTGTACTCTTGACTCTAAGTTATACACAGCAGGGATAATTATTCATTTTATCCCCAGAAATATAATAACGGCCTTGATTCAAAGTACATAGTAAAATGATGGCATTAAACAAATATTTAAAATATACTGACTTTGTTGTTTATACATTAATTTAAATATTTAGTGAAAAATATATGTATGATTACAAATTATAATGTTAGGTGCAATTAATCACGATTAATTATAAAGAAATGTGTGATTAATTAGTTTTGCTGTCAATCCATTTTTTAATGGATTGACAGCACTAATCAATCACAAGTCAACCAATTAAGAATACACATAATCTTTCTAGTCTTTACTGTAAAGTCAATGACTTCAGTTTACTCTCTGATTAATTTCCTGGACCTTTTGTCTCCTAAATGAGTTTCAGATCCATGTGTAGGGTTACATTATTGCGTAGCTCATGAGTGACACAATGCATAGATGAAGGCATATCTAAGAATAGTACCCTCATTCCTGAGGGCAGGCTGTGTCACAGGAAACACATCCCCTTACAGTTGCAGCAGACATGAAGTCATTTCCTGTTTCCCTAAACATGTCCTTTCTGGCACTGCCGGATGGAAAAATTGGAAAATACCATGTCATTTGATGTATGTGGCATGACGCATCCACTACACCACCTTGAAATTGAGGTTCCTCTCCCTGGAGGTCCAGGCAAGGAGTATTGTTTAGGAAGTGGCCCCTTACAAACAATGGCTACATATGTAATTTTGCCACCTGTTAAGTCCTTTATAGTTTCTGGTCCAGCATACTTGCAAAAACTGCTAGATTGCTTTAGGGTACTAATTTGTTCATGTTTTAATGCCGTTTCATATTACTGCTGCTTTTCAATGTTATTAAAAAAACATGAATTAAAGATGAAAGCTTGGATGTTCATGGGTACTTTAGAGAGCTGTCTGCTCTACAAACCCCTAATGACACCATGCTGCCTTTGCCATTTGGCTTGTGAAAAATCCCAAATGTGTTTTTTGCCAGAAGATGGTCTGTCTTCCTTGCACTGAGCTTCTCTGAATGTCAGATTCAGCATCATTATCACTTTAAAACTGTAATGATTGCACACCAATCATCCCAGCATCTGTGCTAGCATCTCAGCAGATGTTTCACCATGATGCCCAGTTGCTTAAAGGTAGGGTAGACAATTTCACAGACCCTAGCAGCAGCAATCTAGCTTTGAAAGCATAAGATCCTGCCCTCCATTCAGAGTGATTTTCAAAGCCACACCACCTCTAATAGATACAGATATCTTACGGATGAACATTTTATGGTTCTGCACCTTCCACAGAAGATATATAAATACATAAATGTACCAATTTACTGTGTGATTACTGTGATTTACTAAAGATTGCTATCAGGATTTGAAGAGACTTTCAACCAGCATAACAAAAATGTTTCTGGAAAAAATAAGCTTAAAGATTATCCTAAGATCAGGACTACATTGGACCCTGAGACAGTGAGATTCAGTTTTATTTTGTGAGGAACTTTTTGATTAGCTGTAGTTGTTACCTTCACCAGTAGTGGAGATCATATTCTGCTTTGTGCCAAAGACAGGATTTGGGATTGAAGTGTGAAACAAGGCTCAGACCAGCATGTAAAGTATCTGACGCCCCGGGCAAAGCTTTGGGTGGAATAACAACAGCTTAAATTGATTTTTTTTGTTCTCCTGCTCCAGGGGTTTGGTGGAAGAAGAGGAAGAGAGACTGAGCTGCCTGTAAGATGTAAGAAGAGGTGAAAAAATAAGACGTAGATGCCTACCTTAAGATTGATGCTGACATAAAGAAACACAAAAAACATACAATCCAACCCTTAACTGCGAGTCACACAAATCAGAAAAGAAAATAAAACAGCTGTTGGACACACTTAACCTTCTGAGCAGATGTGAACCTTCACTGACAGATAAACATCTGGGAGTTGGTACGAGTTTGTTGATAGCAGGTCACTGTCGGGTAACCTGAGGTCTTCCAACATCAGCCCCATGCTGCAGAACAGTGTGTTAGTGGAGAGATTGTGTGTTAAAAATTGTGAGAGATGGTGATGGGATTTTTATCACTTCTGCTTGGAGTTTCCTAGTGTTTCTAGCCCTGTCACTGATACACATACATAAACACACAATCTGTCACATACATAAACATTAACATTACCTCTCTTCATGTGTGGCTCTGTTACATCATCCAAACTTTGCCTTTTATCACATTTACCTTCAACCTTTTCTGTTTTAGGGCTCTTAGATACAGATAAGACAGATTTCATTCACTGTTTGGGATTCACTGGTTTTGCTTGTTGCATTTCTTCTCCATTTGTTTTTTTCTTAGCTTCAGAGCTTGCTGACTCTTGTTGTATGTTCTACTAAATAAAGTCTTTGCTTTAAAATCTTTTAGCCTTTTTACCTTATCTTTCTGCATATTGCGTTCACTACATCACACTTTTCATGGGAGTGTTTTCTGCTTAGATGGACATAAAAGAGACCAGTCGTCCTTCTGTCAGCCCGCTGTTGTATCATTTCACCACCTTTGAAGTCTTGTGTTGAGTGCTGTGGAATTTTACCCAGCATGCCCTTCAGTCTTCATACTGAACCTCATGTGCAAGCATTCTGTGCTAATAATGCTATCAGAGGGTTATCTGTCCATTTAAGATGAAACACTGCAGATAATAATAGATTAGACCAGTGAATTCCTGTTGTAGCTTATCCATAAAGGCTGTGGGGTGGTTGAACTGACCTGGGCAGCCAAGCTGACTACTTTAATTCTGTGGATATGAAACATGGGCAGCACAAGAGGAAGCCACTCTGTCTTTGGGGCCCCTATTTTCACTACTGGGGTACTTAGTCATTCTTGCTGCCCAAGGGCACCAGATCACCCTGAACGTCCCCCTCTTTAAACACTCACACATATACGCTCACCCACACTACCCAAAGCCTTCTGGGTCCTGCTGATGAAGTATGCGACCCTGGGCATGGCCTCCTGGCCTGTGGAGTTTTTGGTTGGCCCTTCCTGAGGTTTGACAATGGAAGAGTGGAGGAAGGAAGGGACACTAGCAAAATGGGATGAAAAGGTCAGATGGGATACTTTGGAATTCTGTCTTTATTTTTAAATGTTTTGCATTGTTTTCTCTCTGCCTTGCCTGTTTTTCCAGCTTGTTTTCATCTCTAATGTGACGAATATTGTGTTCTCATTAGTCGTTAAATTGTTCACTGCATGATGATGTACCACAAATTAAATTAGATCAATTAAACCGTTTCTTAAACACGGATAATGCATTTTTAAATGAATTTGCACTGCATTATGTTAATGTCCTAGGGACGGTTTGTGCATTGTTTACAATTTCATAATTTACATTTTCCTAATTTGAAAAACATGAATTTACTCAGCCTGAAAAGAACTGATTAAATTGAAAACAACTGTTCTTTAAAACATTATTTGAATGATGTACTTGATGATGGCAGTGTTGGACATGATGTATTGGTATGGGTCTTTCAGCCTATGCGTTTGCCCCCCAGTAGACCCTGATTGAAGGTTGGTGGGGCTGTTAACCCCTCATAGGCCAGCAGTGACATTGAGAAGTCAGAGGTCAGTCAGCCTTTAAGCTTTCAGACCTTGACAACTTGGCAGTGGGGTCAATCATCAAAGCTGAGGTTTGGGTCAGGGGTCAGCAACACCCCTGGCCTTTTAATCCCGATGTCCTTGATGAGAAGTGAAAATCTATCGAAAAACAAAGATGTAAATGCTCTCTTTATCTTAACTAAAGGTTATGTAAGATTACACACCTGACTCTGGCTGGACTGTGTTACACAGAATGAAATGTCGAGGTAACCCCAACATGAAAAATAATTAATATTTTGCAAAAGTTAAAACTGAGTTTTGAACTGTTAAGATGCGTTTCATTTTTTTTGTCTATTTAGCACATTCCCATTATTATCATTATTAATTTAGCATTGCTTTAATACAGTATTTTCTATAATGATACTATCATGTTTAACTACTTTACAATTAAAATAGTACAGCTTTGTTTTGCATTATAGTAATATAAACTGGAGATGTGCCTAATTGTTATTCCTTTTTTTTTTTTAGCAAAATATGATTTGTTTTTCCTTGAATTGATTCATTTGTTTCTGGGGAAAAATCTGAACTGGAGGTTTCATGAGAGGTTTGATGAGATTTACCCAAGAAGTCAATACATTTGCTGAAAAGGCAATTGTTTGCATTACAGAGGAATTTCACCTGGGCATCTGAATAAAGTTGTAGTTATTGCCAACGTCTTTTGATATTTGAGCCAAACAGAACAGGCTGTCAGGCTGTCTCAGACCTGAAAAATTAAATTAGGAATTGAGCTAATGTTAAATAGAGAGCAGCTTGTATCACCTCCTGATATGCACAGGCAGCCGTTTCATCCCAACCTAGCTGACTGAACCAATAAACAAAGAGAAAACTCATTTTTAAGGTTCACTTTTGTTGCGTCTTGAAACGGGACTGAGCATGTTGTTACAGCAAATAAACGAGCGGAGGGGGGGTCTAAAGAAAGGAAACACTCACTGTGCAAATATACAAAAGTGAGAGTCAATTGAGAAAGTATTTCCATAATATAAAACGAACAAATAATAAATGGTGGAGGCCTCCTTCAGCTGCAGGGGCTCGGCAAGATGTTGACGGCTGCAGAAAGAAGCTGTCACTCTTTCATCCTCGGTGTACAAGAATCATCAAGATCCCTACAAACTAACAGCAAGAGTTTGAGGTGACAGACATCATTTATAATCATTAACATTTATGTGTTTTATCCCAAGTGACTTCCAGTGCAACTATGATAAACCGTATGTCACATATGTTTCCTGGAAATGAAACCCACGGTGTTGACCATGTTCAGATGAGCTACAGACAGTAAGTTAGCTCTCTTCTGTACGGTTTATTCCTATATTTATGATAACAAGGACATGTAAAGAAGTGCAAAAGGGTTACATAGAACTACTTCCTATACAGGTGTTTGTATGTGTTCCTGTAGCTCAACTTGGTAGAGCAGTGCAAAGGTTGTGGGTTTGATTCCCAGGGAACATATGTAATGATAAAATGTATATCTTGAATACATAGTAAGTTGCTTTGATAAAAGTGTCTGCTAATTGAATAAATGTAAATACAGGCTAAAGAGAAGCATTGCCAGATATGAATTGCACTTGTGAAACAATCATAAACTTAAGTGTATGTTAATAAATGATCAGCTATTTTAGGGGGTTGTGGCCAGAAAGCTTGATTTAAAATCTATGTGATAGATTGTTTGGTAAGGGATCATTTTTAATCAATCAATGAATGATCTGGATCTTTGTTTTATTTTCATTGTCTTCATTGAATTTTCTTTGTTTTCATTGTGACGTTTAGATTTAATTGGGGTGTATTTTGGTAATAATTTTGCAATTTGAAACTAAATGCATTCGACTCAAGTCAAAGTTTAAAATGTGCTTATTTCCGGTGCAGCTAATAAATAAAGATCACAGGATGGATTTATTTAAGACAGAGACTTGGCAGGTTCTCAAGTGTAAATTGGCAGTAGTTCCATTCTGTTGCAACCATCTACAGAAAGGACTCAGTCCTGTCAGTTAGCTGTAATAAGGAAGGCTTAAGTTTGTCGTATATGTCATAGACACAATGAATATATTGAATAGCAGACAAATGTGTCCAGTATGAAGATCCCACATTTTTTTTACCCAATATGCGTTTACCTAATGTTTGGAAATTACATAGTTCTTTTTTAGAAACCCCAAAATTAAATTCCCATTTTAAGACATTAACCTTCTTTACATTGCATATGCATTTTAGCAGACACTATTATTCAAAGCAACTTGCAATGCATTCAGTTTATTAGTATGTGTATGTATGTGTTCCCGGGGAATCGAACCAACAACCTTTGCGATGTTACATAATGCTCTACCACTTCAGCTACAGGAACAACGTTATTGCTTTAGGTAGCACGAAATATAACTCTAGGAAAGCAACTGGTCTCAAGGTCATTTTAGTGGCTGTTTAGTTTTCCTTAAGTTAATGGGTCTTAGCCAAATAACCATTTAGGTCATCACATCACGTTAGAATATATTATTTTAAAAAAAAATGTTTTTTCCTGTATAGTGGGTTAGCTGTTTTTCTTTAAATATCACTTGAAATTAATTTTTAAGTATTCAAATACCTTCTGGGGCTCATGTATAACTAACTCAGGCTTTACTCTGTTGAAAATGAGCAATTGTTGTGTAGAAATCACTAGGTTTTCTGTTTTGAATCTGCGTGGTACATCACACCAATTGTTAGTTTTTATACAGAATCATCCAAACATGATAAAGGGGAATACAAATTGTGAAAATGCTTTCAAATGCTTCTTGCATTTTTCTAACTCATTTCCTTTCTTTCATGTTTACTGAGCTTGATACAGCATTAGCCTGGAGGTATGGCTGGCACTGGATTATAAACAGACTCTGAAATGATTTTCCACTAGTTACTCATTCATCTTACTCCATATACTGGTCTGTTTCTTCTCAAAGCTGACAGGTCAAACAGGTAACTAGGAGGCGGTTGTAGTTTGTTCTGACTAGACTATTGGTATTCAGTTTGGCTGTTGTGGCTGGCATGAGTTGGCACCCCTCTGCTCTTTTAGTAGATAATGTTATCTGACATAAGACCCATCTTGTATACTAAATAGATTATCGCAGACACTATATCCCCCATTATCTGGATTAAGCTCCAGGATAATGTAGTAAGGAACCTCAACAACATATGGTGCTTAACGTGATTACTAACAGATGAAAAGATGCTTACCCTCAGACTGGGGGTTTATACAGTAACCATATGGTTTGGAGAAATTTGCTGAAAGGTTTTGCTAAGGGTTGGTTTGATGCATGATAAGTTAAAGTCATCTGTAACCATTAAATTTTTGGTTATGTATCGGTGAGCTTCATCTCAGACTGCTGGATCACCGTGGTAACTTGGAAGCTGGGAAGTGTTGTTAACATCTTACAACTTCATTTGCAGACAAAATAATCTCACCTCTGCTTCAAACAACATCTGCAGCCCATTTGGCAACTATTCCTGCAGTCACTGCTGTTTAATATTCACAAGTCACAGGAATCGGGCTGGTGCAAGAAGGGATGGAGAACATGAGAGAAACCTGAAGAACGACCTGATGCGGTTTCCAGACGCTCAGATGAATGAGAGGGTTAAACAGGCATTTTTGGACTCTGCTAATTTGGTGGGATGGTAAATGCAATAGTGCTCAGCCCTCTGGAGTGCCCCACGGGCCAGACCAGACCTTAGGGTTAGCCACACAGGAAGTTTACACAGCAGCATGCCAAATCAAAATCTAGTTAATCATCAAACTCAACGAATGGGAGCTGTCTTTCTGACACAGTTCAGCAGCTGCGGCAGAATAAGATAAATGTGGTGCAGAACTGCAGGAGCAAAAGCCAAATACTCAACAAAAAGCGTCTATACCGCAGAAAAAAACAGCAGCAGATCGCAGGCACGTTTCTTTGGTGGCGTATTAATACAGATCCCAATGCGTGAATGTACTTAATTGTTTTCATGTGAGCATTTGAAAACACATTATTTTGACATTGTTATGGAGGCCTGGTGCTCATAGCGTTTTATGGGAATTATTTGCATGTGAAATTGTGACATAAACAATGTTAATTGCAGTTTTTGAACAGTGCAAACACTTCCCACATGTTTTACTGTAAGTTGCAAGCCAAAGACGTTAACCTTGTTAAACCTAGTTGAGTATTACAGTGCGGTACGATTCGAAAACAATCAGAGCATAAGAGCATCTAATGATTGATGGGCACGATGATGAAAGTTGAGTTCTAAGCAATAGAAACTCATTGTTTCATTTCCATGCAGGATGAAGTTAATTTGTTTACGCATACGGATGTTTCTCAAGAGGGCTTGTTTTCTTTGCATGCAATGTTTGGTTTTCTCATGAATCTGATATCTGAGTTTAAGAATGCACGTCTCTCAAGAGAAAGCAAATAAAGAAAGGTAGACTTAAATATCATAACCAGCCCAATATGTATAGAAGGCAGGTAATTTCATATGCATGAGAAGATCTCTTTGTCAACAGCCCCGGCGGTTATCATCGGATGGTATTAGGCTTCTGGGTGGCAGTGTAATTTACTCAAAAACCCCTCTTTGGTCTTCAGCCAGAACTGTCATTGCTTAACTCACCATCATACAGAAAAGAGAGAAGCGCTGATGTATGATTGAGACTCAAACCTGAAGGTGGTGAAGATCATAAACACCTTCTCAGTCTCTCTCTCAGACAGACATATTTCGTCATGGCAACTGCATAAACATCAGACTCTTTTTCCAGGGTAAATGTGTAGAGAACATGCAAGGGTGCTTCTTCTAAAGCATTGACTAGAGACCACGACTCTTTGTAGAGTATGCAGAGAAATACGATATTTTCACAGTGAGGCTGTCTATGTGAATGTAGGATGTTATGCCATGATATCACGTCCTAGTTGGAGAAAATTTGGTCCAGATTCTTAGCAACTTTTATTATCTTTGTTGAGATTTTGTCAGAGCATGTAAAGACTATTCAAGTTCCATAGTCTCATACTTACAGTATCTAGAATCTGGTCAATCTTAAAAGCCAAGGTGAATTTGGGGCTGAGAAGAAGTTCTCAACCATCTGTTGAAAACAGGCTTCACAACTCTGGCCAAATATAACAGGTATAGTAAACAAGGTCCTTTGTTCTCAGAGTTTTGGTTGTTTTATTCACTAATCCAGAGTTCCGTACAATGTGTAGCAGTCATTCAGTGTTTTGGCAAACCGTGGAGTGTGCGGGGCGGCTGCCCAGAAGTAGAATTTGACTGCTTGTCTGATGTTATCACTGTGTTGCAGTTGTACTCGCGTTAAGCTTTATCATGTTGACTGGAGAGGAAATGGACTGTGTCGAATGGGCCACATTAACGTGTTGGAAATCTCCAGCCAAGCAAAGCCACAGATTGTTTTGCAGCAGATGTTGTCTGGTTACTTACGACTGACTTGCTTGTTTGTTTGTGCGAGACTTCTGCATCTCTGTCAGTTCACATTCAGGGCTACAACTGGTAGCCAGGGAAGCAGGGGTCACTGCATCACTCAGCTAAACTGTAGTCATGGCAACTACCACAGCAGTAATCATGGCTGATTGTGCTCTTAAAATCTCAGCTGTGTGTTGGTGCTGGATCAAATGCCAGCTGTTGATCATCATAACTAAATAATTAACCAATGCAACAATCTCAATCATGTGGTAATGATCTGAAGATTCACTTGCCTTTTGTGGAGCCTGGCTGAGATTTGAGCACAAACAGCTATGACACAAACAACACACTAAACTTTGCAAAGAGCTTTGTTGTTGTTTACCATAGCTTAGCCAAGACTCTTTCAGGCAAACAACACAACTGGATTGCATTTATATGCTTCAATTTATATCACAGTTGTGGCCTACTGCTTAGACTCAGACTTCGATTACCAATGCTAGCAGGAAACAACTGAGGTGACCTTGAGCAAGGCACCTTACCCCCAATTGCCCCTGAGTGCTGCAGTGCTGCCCCCTGCTTAGGGTGTGTGTCCACTATTCATTATTTTAATGTGTGCACAAATTCGATAGGTTAAATGTAGAAGATGAATTCTGAGTATGGGTCACCATACTGGGTCAGCACTTCCTTTATGTCATTATTAAATTAAATCATTATATGATTTAATTTATGATTCATAGTATATGAGTGGGTTAAATCACTTTCTTCTTTTTCACTTCCAAAATTTCCAAAATGTATACACCTCTGTGTATGTACTACCATTTCTGCCAGGGCTGTGATTGGACGAATTGTGCCTGTGCAGTATCCAGCACTCTGCCTGTCCAGTGTACTTGCTGTAGTTGTCTTTAGCAGGGCTGTAATGCACTCAGCAAACTCTCCAAACCAGGAAGTATGCTGGAGGTCCATTAGCACTACACTGCCAGTCTCTTCTTTAAATATCTCTGTCTCTGTTTACATGCTGTCTCGAACAGATCCAGGCACTGTCGTCGCCACACACACTTACGGAGCGGAAAGGAAAGATTTCAGGATCCGTGTTTAATAAACAATCCATGCAAATAATTAGCTGATAAGGTGCATGTTTTGATTCAATGTGAAGGTTAAGTTTTACATATCTTCAGCTGCATTTTAATATATATGCTGAATTTATAATATATTTACAACCTGAAGGAACCTTGATGAAATGCAGATTTATTCCTCAAGGAGAGCTGAAGGAAGGACAGTGTGTGTTCATTTGCATATTTGTCAGTATCGTTCCACGCCTTCCTCTCAGCGCGTGACGAGGCACAGGTACCTGTGATCTCCAAAACAACAGGTTTGTTCCAAATGTGACAAGATTTAGTCTCTGGTTCACACTCTGGTGGGGCTGTGTTTCCCTGCCTGGCTGCTTCTCTCCTCAGTACAGACTGTGCCAAGAAAGCCTGTCTGTTTTTGAGCCGATGTTTCTGAGAGGGGCTCAGCTGGCTGTGCTGAAAGATAAGAAAGAGAGAATGATGGGAGCTCTGTTTCTCTATTCCTCTTTCGCCTCCTCCAAAACCCAGAGGAGGTGACCTGCATTAAGACATCAGGAAAAGTGTGCTGGTTAATAGGATGGATAAAGGCAAACATCTTCAGAAGCATTGGCAGAGGTTTAGAAAATCAGCTAATATAGTTTAATGGGGTTCATTAAATCCAAGTTGGCAAATTATAGCAGCCTGGCCACCTCCCAAAAATCATTTCTTTTTTTCCTCCGTGACATCTCCATCTCCACATACTAATGCATTTATAAGCCATGTAGTATTCACAGAGGCAGTCAGTGTGCTCCTTATCACATGAATGAAGCGTATCCAGCCAAGATTTTCCAGCCATTACATCAGAACCTCCTCCAGCTCTGAGAGCTACAGGAAGAGATGATATAGCAGTGCATAGCTGTGCTTCAATGCATCTCTCCTCCAAACCTGCGTCTGTTTCTCGTTGAGCTCAGTTTGTGGTAATGTTTCATTAAGATGACATCTGTCTAATCTGCAGTCTAAGTTTAGCTCTGCATTCCATGTTTTTGCAGGTACTCCCTGATGCTGTTGTTAGAAACGGGCTTATATAGTTTTACATGGGGCTATCTGACAGTCATTTCCTCTTTCTGTGTAATTTTACAGTATACGTGATGAGAAAGACTCTCTTAATCTGAGGTATCATGCAAACCTTTTATTGTTTGAGTTTACATTGACATTATGTGTTAAATTTAGATATATTTAGATATATTTAGATAATATACATTTCGTTTCAGCATGAAACTGCATTCACTTATTTTTAGATTGTAATTTTCTAGATTAGTAATCTAGACAATAAATATCACATAAGAGCTCATTGTGTTGTCAAACTCCTGCAGTACTACTCAATTTTTCTAACTGTTGTTAAGCTTCGCTTCTGTTTGTTGTAAACTTCACTAGGCTCAAACAAAGCAGCCTTCTTCTTCTTTAAAAGCAGGAGGAAGATTAATTTCCCACTTGAAAAGATTAGTAGAATACCTTCAGGGTAGCGTCTCGTGCTGCTGTCTGTCACTGCCAGGGATGGCTTTGTCGTTAACGTCTGCTTGTTTGTGCTACAGCCCGCAAACCACAAACCTCCCATAAGACCTGAGCCTCCCTTCAGGATGTGATGCCCCCCAGAGATAATTACTACCTTTAGCAGATAATAATGTTGCACTTTTTTGCAATAAGCTGGAAAGAGGTTCTCTGCGCTTTTAGAGGGGCCACACCATAGTATCGCTCGATGAAGTTCATCAATGGCTCTTCCTGGATCAGGATGTTTTATTGTTAGCTATCTGGAAATCTCTTTGGTGCACTGCAACGATAACCTTTTTTCTTGGGTGACTCCCTCCTAATCCCTCCTTTCCTTTAGGCCCTCGTGTGACTTTGTGTAATATTGCATTGTCGTTAGTTAATATTTAGCAAAAGATTCAAGGAGACACTTTTTGTATGTTGCCACAGTGAGTTTATGTGTTGGTTATGTGCTAGAGGACAAAAATAAGGAAGCATTTGTATTGCAAGGCAACAGGAAGTAACTCACTAAAAGTTCTGATGCCTTTAAAGCAGCATTCTTTCTGAAGTGACTGCCCAGCACAAGTCCTTGCTCCATTTTACAATGTCACAAGATCCCTGTGGGGGAGACTTGTTTACTGCTGGAAATGCAATCATAAAGACTGCAGTAGTGCTTCCAATCTTCCCCATTCCCAAAACAATCCACAGCCTCCCTCTGTACCAGGGCTCTTCAACTACTGTCAATCAAGGACTAGATCATAGAAATTCAGTTTTAAAGGGTTCCAAACATCATTTAAACCATTATCTTTCATTTAAAGTGTAATATGAAAAAATATATCTAAATACTCTTCATACTTAATTTATTGTTTTTGAACATTCTTGAGCTTTTAAAACATGCCACATCACTGTGTATATATACACATACACATATATTTATATATGCATATGTATGTTATATATATGTGTATATATATATATATATATATATGTGTGTGTGTGTGTGTGTATGTTTGTATACAGATTAATAAATATATAAATATGTTTAAGGGTTATATTTTTACATATATATAGTTGATCATAGTTGACAAGCCCTGTTCTTTATCTTCGTGGTGCAGATAAGAAAAGTGTAAATGTCTTATTCCCCAAGCTGTGATTTTCCTTATTACAGTCACGAAAAGTCTTCTACTGACCACCTGTACAGTAACTATATGTTCAAAGTTTTGATGATGGGAAAGGTGTGACCTTGAATACGTTTAGCTATGCTTGGTTGCACTGACTTTGTTCTGTGATCTTTGAATGAGGGCTGAGCTGCTCTTCTGTGCGTTTAATCCTGGAGGACAGTTTTTGGCTCATTGGTGAAGGAAATTAGTTCAAGGATATGGAGAACACCAACACCCCTCTTTGCTCCTGGAGTGGTCCATCAGAGCAGGTCCTTCCCAGGGGACTTTTTGAACAAATCACAAGAAATGAGAACCCTGATTAGAGCAGTAACCAGAGCGAAAGTCAAGCCTCAGACCACCACCTCAAAACGGCACAGACGCTCCAGCGTCGGTCCCTGGTGGTTCACCACAAACCCCTCACCCACAACCCTCAGTGTTTGCTCTGGTTTTGTTTTTATGACCACATCAGTGATCCGTTTCTTCTGCCAGGCAGCCACTGTTAACACAGCTGAGGTGCATTAGGTCTGTGTTGTTTTTGCCTTACCTGGCTCCAGGCTCTGTTTGCAGTCCCTTGTGTTTTCCTTCCACTTCACTGTGGCCGCAGACTCTTCACAGGAGTCCAAGTGGCAACTTTTGGAGGCTGTAATATGTTTAATTGCCCGTGATGTTGTTCTTTCTGCAGTTTTGACATTTGGAGTGGCAGTGATTTGACAACGTGCTGTCAGATCTCCTGTGTATCAGTGGGGCTGATTAATCAGAAGTGACGGCACTAAAGATGAAAAAAAAACACAGATATAAGCCCATCATTTAGCGCTGATGGCTCTGCTGGTTGTATGCTGAGACAGCCAGCAGTAATAAAGGCTTTTAATGGTGTGGCAGAAAAGATAGGGGGCTTGTTGCCAGGAGCAGTCCAGATGCTACTGCTGTGTCTTGGCTTGAAGTTAAACTTGTAACATCATACAGTTTATTTCTCCATGTTTTAAGTATTGATCTTATGAGAAACCCCTAATGTTAATTAATCAATCATTGTCTCCTACAGGCATTGTATCTCTTCTCTTTATGGGTCCAGGGTTGTAAACTCAATCCATAAGTGAGATTTAATGGGAATTGGTGACACTTTTTATTGTATAGAGAGTGAACAGGCTCATTACTGATCCTTGAGCCAATAAAGAAGCAGTCTAGGCTTCCCAGCCAAATCTGCACTGTAACTCTAGATCTTCATTGTCATGGTCCATATCACCTCACTGACCCCCAACCCAATTATACAGCTGACCCAGGTTTGATGACATAACCTTTCTGGATCAGAGTGCGAACAGCCCATGGGGGGCCCTGCTGCCTGTCAGGCCATTTTGGCTCACCATGCTAAGCAGACACTTCCCAGAGCGCTCCCAATGGATGGAGCA
>JAZGTK010003915.1:0-14583 GCA_036877625.1 Ambastaia sidthimunki
TTTAACATTTTTTAATTAAACAATCACATCAGCAAGATCAAAACCAGTGTAAAAATCATTCTATTCTCTGTGGCCTAAAACTGCTACTTGTAAAAACTAAGTCTGATCTTTGAGAACAGTTGAAAGTTGAACCTACTTCCTGTCTGTGATGCGTAAACTCTAGCTCCGCCCTCTAAGAGGCCATTTGGTGATTGGTCTTCAGTCGCTGTAGTGACATGCAGAGAATCTAAAGGTTTGGCAAGACGTTCGACTTTGTGGTTTGGACAGTCTAGATCAGCAGGAACGTGCTAAAGACTGAAAAACAAGCAGTTTTTTTAAACCTGAGAAATCATTTCACATGAGCTCTGTAAAAAACTGAAGTACAGACAACAAATACACATTTCAACATATACAGAAGACTGCATTTTGTTTTGCAATGAACAGAGGAGTGTTATTCTAACATGCTACATCTTTACGGCTCTCCAGAGAAAAAATAGTTATCAAAAGAAAAATGAATCACTTCAGAGTTTATGCAGAAAGAACAAGGCAAATGTCTCTCATACACGTCATACATACAACCCTAATGAACTGACCCACAGTCAAACTTTATATTGTTATTTATATGAATAACGATATAAACAAAAGTACAACTTCACATGATTACCAAACTGATTCCTTCATTCTGTTTAAAAAAACTGTCACATTAGCTTTGGGGTGGAGCTTCAAGTGTCCAGCAGTCTGAACACACGTTTCTGGCTTTACTTATGATCATGCAGATCAATCTGTATTAATAACCAGAATCAACAGGCAAGATCTGCAGGCTAGTACTGACCTCAAAACAGTTCTGATAAAAACAGCAGGTTAGTTTTTGTGGTCACACCACCACATCCTGTAGCTTGAACCAGATAACACTGTTCATATAGAACAGGAAAAAGACAGATTTGCAGCTTTGGACCTGCAAAAAATAACGTGGTGACAAAAAGTAATTTGTCACTCATATTACCTGATTTCCAAAATTCTTGCATTAACCTCCCACATACAGTGTTTCTGTCATTTCAACAACACTGTATATTTAACTACTATTAAATGACCTCTGCTTTCCCGTGAATAACCGCTCTGAATACTAGCTGGTGAAGTCTAATAATATCATGCTGTTATTGAAGTTGGTGTACACAGTCCAGTTTAATATTTCAGTTCCTTTTGTTTAGTATTGTCTTACTAATGCTGAAGACACAGTTAGCTGTTTTTAACAGACATGATCACAGCACACACACACCAACTCACATTAACAAGAAAATGTGCCATCTGCAAATCCATCACGCTCAAATCCTGTGACTTTCAATCTTACTGGAGCTCAGCTGTCTTTTCATTTTCTTCTCACACCGAGAGGTTTCAGGAAGGATTGGGGTACTGGGGTTTGGTTCTGATGGGGTTTCAGGGAGGATTGGGGTACTGGGGTTTGGTTCTGATGGGGTTTCAGGGAGGACTGGGGTACTGGGGTTTGGTTCTGATGGGGTTTCAGGGAGGACTGGGGTACTGGGGTTTGGTTCTGATGGGGTTTCAGGGAGGACTGGGGTACTGGGGTTTGGTTCTGATGGGGTTTCAGGGAGGATTGGGGTACTGTTCACAGAATGACTGATACTGTATTGATATTAATATTGATACTGAACAGCACATCATCACAATATAAAACCAGACAGAAGGATCAGGACCCGACCCAGAGCAGATATTCATCAAACACAACAAATGTATGTGACAGCTTGATGTGAACTCGATATAAAAGAAAACAAACATGAAACACTAACACAACCGCTGCTGATTTAAAGAGCACGAGCACGCGACACGACGCTGATGACGTCACACGCGCATGCACTTACGCGTATCAGCTCTAAAGTGCTGCGCAGACACTCATTCTAGAAAATAAACACGTACAAACACTTACAGATGCGCTTCATCTATTCTTCAGTTTCATCCTCTGACTGATGGAGAAGAGCGCATGAACCTCAAACGCGTGTGAAACTCGAACTTACAGCACCAGCTGCTCTGTTCAGTAATGCAGCGCCCCCTCGTGCACAGTCTGCGGTAATACATCATGCACACATTTTAAAACCCATGTGAGAACTTGCCTCTAAAAAATATGACGAAATATGTGACTTGTCACTTGACTCATGTCGAGATCCTAACCTGATATTTATAATAGTCTTAAACACTAAAAATCTGCCGTCATTATACAGTTGTTTTGTGGTAATGTGCAATATGCTATAATGGTTTTAATATTTTCAATTGTTTACTAAATTTCTTATAAAATCACGATAACATTGCAATTTTAAGTTGTAGGATAAAAAGGGGGTACATACCAAATACACAATGTTCACTTAAATTGATATGATGATCATGAGAGAGAAGACACAGGAAACAGAAAAGGGAAAACACAGGAAATAGAGAGAACACACAGTAAACAGAGAGAGAAGACACAGGAAACAAAGAGAGGAAGAGACAAGAAAAAAGAGAGAGAAGACACAGGAAACAAAGAGAGGAAGACACAGGAAACAGAGAGAGAACACACAGGAAACAGAGAGAGAAGACACAGGAAACAGAGAGAGAACACACAGGAAACAAAGAGAGGAAGACACAGGAAACAGAGAGAGAACACACAGGAAACAGAGAGAGGAAGAGACAGGAAACAGAGAGAGAACACACAGGAAACAGAGAGAGGAAGAGACAGGAAACAGAGAGAAGACACATGAAACAGAGAGAGGAAGAGACAGGAAACAGAGAGAGGAAGAGACAGGAAACAGAGAGAAGACACAGGAAACAGAGAGAGGAAGAGACAGGAAACAGAGAGAGAAGACACAGGAAACAGAGAGAGGAAGAACAGGAAGCTGTGAGCGGAAAATAGAGGCTCTGATAAAAACCAAACCAATGAGAAGAAACAGAGCAGGAGGAAAAGAGGATCATATTATAGTACATTACAGGATTTTCAAACCTTCTGAGAAATAAACAATGATAAATATGTTTCCAGTCATATATGAATAAAGTTACTGAATAAAGTTTTCATCATCAGAGGATTCACTCTTTCCCAAGAGAAATTTCCATCTAATTAAATATTTCAGAACTTCACAGATCTAATTAACTGGAACTATCCATACATTATAATGCAAAACACTTTACAATCTCACAGAGCCAACAATACAACAAGCCATTTTGTATATTTAGATACCTTCCTAATAATATAACCCAGAGGATACAAACACATGATTCTTTCTTTGGCGACTGAGAAAAGCAGCTACAGAGAAGATTCGGGTCATTTCATATACAGCCACTGCTCATATGTATAAGCTTATTGATTACAGGACATTTGAGTCTGTCTCTTTCTGTAATTTTCTTGTGGTTTAACATGACATTGTTTTGACAGGTTATGAAAGAATCTAGTCCAGTACATGATACTGTATGATCATAGGTGTGGTGTATTTGCTATGCAGTGACACAGAAATATCACATGTAAGGTTAAAGCAGAGCAATAGGAGAATGTCTATATGTGAAATACAGTACAGGACTGTTGAGAAGCATCACTTCTCACATGCACTTGGTGTAGTCTGGATGATCTTACCCTTAAGCAACGTCCCCACAACCTAAATACTTTGAATAAACAACAGTCGTGCCAGACATCCGACTTTTACTTTTCTACAGTCAATATCTGCATTAGATACTATGAAACAATTAACACCAAATCTGTATTTGGTGTCTATACAGTAAACAGTCATGAAAAACAAACAATCTATGCCACTCTGAAAACACATCTGTAGTCAGGTGAGTAAAATATTTTCAACAAATGTTAGTAGTTCAATAATATTATTGAGATTTTATTATGTATTATTATTGCGTTATTATTTCAACTAATAAATCTTCTCTTGATTGAAAGTTCCCTGCTGATTCAGGATCATTCATTTCTGCATTCAGGATGGAGGTCTGTATCAGCTTTGTATCAGTCGCAGTTTTGTTGCCTATCTCTTTTGTTTGTTTTATCTTCTGTTTTACGTTACCTACTTTCTGGCAACACTGCTGTCCACTCCCTACAACCACCACCCTGCCCAACGGAATTATGGGAACGAAGGTGCAATGCTTTGAGGCAAAAGAAGCTCATGAGTGAGCAGATCATCCTGTATTTTGACAGGTTTGGGGGACGCCGTGGGCCTGAACGAGGACAAAAGATCAGGGCAGACGCTCATCCTCAGCTCAGCAGCCAACAAATAATGTGTGTGTGTGTGTTTAGCCCATTATAATATAACATTATATCACAATATAATATGAATTCATTTATGAATTTATCCATTAGTTCCTCACTACTTCTGCTTTAAATAACACACCTCCAATTTCGGTTGTGAAGTGACCTTGTAAGAGGTTCTCAAATGATATTATCTGATCTAAACAGGCAGACATCAAAATAACAGAGTCATTGTCTGCTTGACAGGAGAGAAACTTTGTGATCATTTGTCATATGGTTTGGTGTTTACAGTAAGTGAATCAGGAGCGTACTGTATACAGTTACAGTTATTTGTTCTAGTAATTAGTTTAAATTTAGTCTAGTAGCACTAACTTATTTAGCCAAACTTTGCCATTTTTAGTGCACTCAAAGTAATTGCACTGAAACTGTGGTTTGGAGATATGAAACTGAACCTGCCTGCAGAAACATCACAGATGTTTTGTGATGGCTAAAGTTTTAGGGAGAGTGACTTCAATACAGTACAGTGTTGGAGACAGACAGGACCGCACCTTTCATGAGCATAAGCTGTAACTAGAGATGCTGGGATAGCTGTGAAGGGCTGGCTTTAACTTTCTCTTTTTTCTCCTCCTTTTCCTTTTTATTCTTTTCCACACAAAGCAGGCAGGGATGGAGTGTCACTGCATTAACATACACTGCTGAGGACACTTTGTTTTACATAATCTGCAGTAGAAAAAGCAGGTAGTAATAAACGGAGAACACTACTGAGATGAAACAGCTTATGGCTCTTCAGACGGATGAACTTTGTTTTTTCCATCCAGAGTTGAACTCTGACAGCAGAAAACCGTCCTGTGAGATACAAGTCATCTGAATTTAAAGGACTGTACATTTTTTGTGACTTCTTTAGGGCAATTAATTTTACTTTGCCTGTTAACAAAACTGCTTTTCATCAAAGGTACGTTTATCCTGAACAGTGATTATCTGAATTATTTACAGTCATTTCACAAGAAATGTGTTGTAATGTTAGGAGACAGAAAAAATTATTGCACAAAACAATCTTTTTTAAAGAATTTTTTTAAAAATTATTTGGTACATAAGAGGTTAGAAATTGTTAAAAATATGGGGTTTGTTTAGCAGTTTCTTCAAATATAAAAAAACTGGACATTTGAAGTTTCAAGAACATGTCTGACATAATAAATACCTTAAACCCACTGTAAGCCACTTTTGACTAAATCGTCTGCCAAATAAATACATGTAAATGAAATACAGGTAGCTGTTTTAATTTTATTGTTATTTGTAAACACACCCTTTGAGAATGACTAATTTTACTTTCCCAGACGCAATCATTATTGACACAGGTTGTCACAAGAATGTGAATAAAGTGTGAGGTCACAGCTTCTCTGGCTTCATCTGTCATTTTAAGACCTGTCAGCTCTCTGTCAGTGTGAGCAGGAGAGGGAGGGCAGCACAAAAGACAACATGAATCCACTCTGCATCCAGTCATGAATGGAGTATTGAAATTGATCATTTTGATGACTAGATTCATTTTCAGGCCCTCACAACCGAACTATTCTGTCTGCTGTCTCACAGGCGCATGAGACGAACTCTAAACAGCGTTCAGAACTCCTCAGCAGCTAATTGCTTGACAGACTTCTAAGCCTCTCACTAACAACCAGATCCAGGACACAATTTACAAACTGCATATAAAAGGGAAGCAGACACAATTCACTCACAGATATCAGGAAGACGTTTTCTACGAGCTATAGTTGGTTTAGATGAGGGATTAAGAAATTCTGCATCACTGCTTTTAAAACCACATGCAAGAAATAAAATGAGACATCCTCTTTTATATCCAAATAGATACTAAGAATTTGGAAGTTTCTCAGATTCAGATCTTTCTCTGGAGAAACAAAATGACAAGAATGATTGCATCATTTCTAGAGATCTTAACAATGTCAACTGTGCTTAGATTTGACAAGAATCAGAAGTGAGTGATGTCAACAGGGCCTCTCAACTGAATGCTCAAACTCTAAGACCGAATGATCTGAACTATTCAAACCACAGCAATTGTACTGCCTATCAACAATTACTCGTGTTAGTGCTATTCACGTCAATTTTGATTTCTCTCAAGACATTTTTGAAGAAACACCAGAGACAAATAAGACAAAGAATATGTAAGAAGTCTCTAAGAAAGCACCTCACTGATGTCACTGATGGCATCTGATTGATGGAGATGATGCTGGTCTGATGGTTGATTCTCATAATGAAGGCAACAGGGAAAAAAGCTATCAGGTTTCCCACCCTTCAGCGTCTGTAAACTGCCCCCTCAACTATATTACTTGGATGAATAACAAATGCAGCTATTTATTGAAGAAGTGTGTTACTGTGATTTTACTGTGATTTTGTGTGTGCAGATCCTCTCTGTCATGCAGACTCGACGTGTGTCAGACGGTGTGCGCAGACGCTGGACATCAGCCATCTGCACCCTCAGCTGTGTGTTAGCATCACTGCTGATGGTCTCCACCTTCCTTCAGTTTGGTGAGTGAGAAAAATCCTGTGACCCCAGAATGAGCTTCTGTCATGAAGTTCTGAAGCTCATTTAGTTTGAAACCATATGCTGCTTTTAACACAAATCTTTTTTTTTTACTCATCTATGATACAAACACAAAGTTTTCAGTGGATGATATGTGTGTGTGTGTGTGTGTGTGTGTGTGTGTTCTGCTGTGATGTGTTATGTTTTCTGTGTGCAGCAGATGTGAGGTTTAGGTCAGTGGATGATATGTGTTTGTGTGTGTGTGTTCTGCTGTGATGTGTTATGTTTTCTGTGTGCAGCAGATGTGAGGTTTAGGTCAGTGGATGATATGTGTGTGTGTGTGTGTGTGTTCTGCTGTGATGTGTTATGTTTTCTGTGTGCAGGAGATGTGAGGCTCAGTCGACGATCATCTGTCTCCTGTGAGTATGACTCAAAACTAAACCTTTGCATTTCTTTTAATGGAATTCTGTCTGTAATCTTTCTGTATTAATGAACGTGGTTTGTTAGACTAGCATCAGTTTTTCTATTCGTCATACATATTTAGGGTTAGAAAGATAAAAAAACATCTAAACATGTTTATTAGCTGTGTTGGGAGATCAACTCCCAACTTATAGCCAATCACAGTCCTCGAGCCCAAAACAGATATATTCCCATCACAGGGTCAATAGTCCCACTGAATTTGCCCTAAAATCCCCCCTAAAATGCCTTCAAACTTCATCCTGTTCACATCATACGTTATGGTGGAAAATTTTGAGTAGACAAGCACCACAAATACTGCTGAAATGAACTGTGTTTACAGCTGTACATTGCCACAAGCTTCTAATGCATGTTCTGTATTAATACTTATACCTGGAGAAAAATGACGCATGTACGAAAAGACCAAAGTTTCACTGATACAAATTAACAAGCAGAAAAGCCTGTGAACTGACCTGAATGTTGGTAAAAGGATGTTTTCTGCTGTCTTTGTGCGGTGCTGAAATCATACACCATTAATTCACAGTTTCATACAGTCTGAACATAAGCTGTCTCAAAACTTCAAAACAGAGAAAAACCCTCAAGGGAAAGTGACGAGATGTTCATGCAGATAAAACAGGTCTGGACTCTGTAAAACACCTGAATGATCTTAACAAACATTACAAAGTTGTCTAGGCAGCATGTGCAGCATTTAATACATTATGCAAGTGTATATTTTAAGTTTTGCACTCTCTTGAACTTTTGCTGTTTAAAATCTTAAAAAATAAGACACTTTATGTGTCTCAACGGTGTAGTAGATAACCAGAGATGAATCAGGAATATTTATCATTTATATGCCATTATAACGATGATTCATTAAATGAGAAGTGTGATATTTTACTGTCTCAAATATAATTCTGTTCTACAGTACCACAGACTGAGCAGAATTATCTTTCAGTTTTACTGATTCCTGTTTTATTATAGGAAAATAGATACAAAAGATATAGAGGCCAGTAGGTATAGAGGGCCAAGAACCTCCTTTCAACAAATAATTTCACCAAAACCGTTGCTCTCTCTCTCTCTCTCTTTCTCTCTTTCTCTGTGTTTTCCTATTTATTTTTCTCACAGCCAATAACACAGTAACCCCAATGACAACACAGCCACAAGGTAAGTGTATTGACTTTCTGTCTTACCTCCTCACTGATTTCTACTTGACCTAAACATCTTTGTAACCAAGACATGAATGTAATATGAACATAAACATAAGCATGAATGTAATAAGGTGAATAAAAGTGAGAATAATCAGATCTTAATAGCCTCAAAGGCACAACAAAGAAAGGGGTCACTGCTTTTGCTCATTTTACACAGCCCCCTTTCCTACCACTCTTCCATTCTCTCTCTCTCTCTCTCTCTCTCTCTTTCTCATTCATTTCTTGTGGTTGTATGTTATTTTTAGTTTTTAATTGTGCTGAAAAGTTGAAAGGGATTAGGAACATTCTGACAGACTTCATTATGTCATTATATTAAAGGCATATGTTCGGTTTGATCCTGTATTGGCTAGTAACACAATTCACCAGCAGAGGGCAGGACACTAATAATACAATGACATTCTTTTAAGATCACTTTGTTAACACACAAAATGCTATTTATTTAGAAGATAATCATTCTGCGTGTCATGATATTACCATCACTCTGGAGGTTGCGCACTGTTTTTGTACTGACCTGCTGTTCTTTCATATGCAGCTTTGGTGCGGCTGGTGGGCGGCAGACACCGGTGTGAGGGCCGTGTGGAGGTCGCTCATAATGGCAGCTGGGGGACAGTGTGTGATGATGACTGGGACATGGTGGATGCTAACGTGGTGTGCCGGCAGCTGGGCTGTGGATTGGCTGTGGCAGTGGGGAGCGGCTCCAGGTTCGGCCAGGGATCGGGCCCCATCCTGCTGGACAATGTGAACTGTGATGGAGGAGAAATGAACCTAAGCCAGTGTGGGAATCAGGGATGGGGCGTTCACAACTGCTACCACTATGAGGACGTGTCTGTCACCTGCAGAGGTGAGTTCAGACAGCAGCTATGAAGAGTGTCTACCAAAAATATTTACCAGCTTGACAGAATGAACCAACTTTTAAAAACTAGGGAATTATATAAGCAACACAAATGTTTCACATTCTTTCTGGGAAAAGAAACATTTTCATGCCTGTCTGTCTGCATTGGCCTAAAACTTTGATTGTACAGTATTTTCTGAAGTATTACAATCACTTTTTTTTAATTACAGACCTTTGCGATACACATACTGTGAAATACGCATTTGCAATATTTGGAAACATATCTTGCAGCTCTGGTTACTGGAGTAAAATACACCTGCTGTTGATCAATGTAGACCAGACTGATCACAGCTGCAACAAATATATCATCAACACTGCAACTGAATCCTGACAGTCAGTGATGAGTTGAATTAGTTTCTCTCTCTCTCTCTCTCTCTCTCACACAGGCAGTAATATTCTGGAGCCTCGGGCAGGTTTAGTGCCCACAACACCAGCACCTGTAGTCTCTGAAACACGTAAGTTTTCATGCACACACACAATTACAGTGAGAGTAATGTACAATATTTTATACTTTCATTTACATGTAGGCATTTAGCAGAAGCTTTTATCCAAAGCGACTTACAGTGTGAGAAAAACAAACTTTCACCGTTTTATTTGGTATTTATTGAAAATTCAGTAATGTACTAAAGACCAGAAAACCGTTTAGAGGGGATCACGTTCATGCTGTACTTAATCCCAAACTGATCCCCATATCTTATTCATAGGTTATGATGTCGATGAGTATCAGAGTCTTATGGGAAATTTTTTGGGGAATTCCATGGCATTTTCATGCTATGGAATCATGGCTTTGTTTTTCGGATGAGAAAACCTTTTGTGTTCATGAGTTAGTTAAGTCCAGTAATAGAACCTGAGACACATCAGCATGTGTTTGTTTGAAACTGTAGCTGTCTGTTGTGCATCATATTGAATGCGGTGTATATAGATCAACAGACTGAAATCACCATGAATCTGCCCACACCCTGCACACAGGAAAACACTATATGATCTCTGACCCCAAAACCCACTGAGAGAAAGATCAGGTGTAACTTCAGAAAGTTACAACATAGTTTAATGTTTCAAGAGGTTTTTGTTTTGCTTCCTGACAAGACGACACTGTGTTTAATTTTATATGGACAAGCTGCAGCTGCATCTAACATCATCAATCCTCTGGAGCAGGAGACGGTAGCATTCGTTTGGCAGCCGGTTCAGACCGGTGTCAGGGGAGGGTGGAGATCTACTATCAGGGCAACTGGGGAACCGTGTGTGATGATGACTGGAGTATGAGAGACGCGACAGTCGTGTGTCAACAGATCAGCTGCGGACAAGCAGTGTCAGCAACAACCAACTCGTACTTTGGCTACGGCACGGGATACATTCTGCTGGATAACGTGCACTGTAATGGCCTTGAGAACCAGCTGGCTGCATGTCACAGTCTGGGCTGGGGAATTCATAACTGTGGCCATCATGAGGATGCAGGTGTGATCTGCTTAGGTGGGTGTGGCAGAAACATAAAAGCTTGTGTTTATTTCCAGGTTCAAATAAAAATAACATGCAGTTCTCAGAATGGTGTCAGACTGTGTGAAAATATTAAATCATACTCTCATATTTCAGGTTCCAGCTCCACCACAGCCCCTTCTCTCAACACAGAGACTGTAGGCAGAGAATTCCTCCAGACTGACAACACTGCCGGTATAAATCGTTTATATTCTACACGGGGTTGTACCTAGAGTTTCAGCTACTATTTTCAAGTATACATGGTTAAATTCGGTTGTTAACTGCTGTGCCCGGCCTTCAGTTTTGGCAGTAGACTGAAGCGAGTACACCATCTGTCACACTGCCTGGTAACAGAGGAAATATCTCACATATTATATTTCACAATGTCACTGCTGCACACTGAGCACACTGTCTGTGTTCTCTCAATGTAAGGCTTGTGTGTCTGTTTCCTTCAGTGACAGAAATGAAAGTGTCAGTTACTCAGACAACAACCAGTGCGTCCACGACAGCCTCAACAACAAGAGGTAACAATGACATTCCTAAAGCATCTAATAAAAAAAAAATCAGCTTATGTGAACTTATATCTGCAGTAAACGTCTATGAATTCCATGAGCCTCATTAGATGATACAGAATTGGTTTATACTATAGAGATGGATGGACAACAGGCAGATGTGTGGCTGTACATACCATGACAGTATTCTGTAGGAATTCTTTTAACATTTCAGAGAAGCCAAGTATCCGTCTGGTAAATGGTAACAACAGCTGTCAGGGGCGGGTGGAGGTTTCTTACTTTACCATCTGGGGAACCGTGTGTGATGACGACTGGGACATGGACAACGCCCTGGTGGTCTGCAGACAGCTGGGATGTGGCCCACCCACTGCAGTCACAACACAGGCATACTTCGGCTACGGTTCAGGTCCCATACTGCTGGATAATGTGGACTGCAATGGCAATGAGCAGAAACTGACGGACTGTTTCAATCTGGGCTGGGGACAGCACAACTGCGGCCACAACGAAGACGCTGGAGTCATCTGTACATGTAAGACAGTTCCGTGAATGAATACAGTTAGCACGGGAATAATATTTAAAAAATTAACATCATTTTAACATTAATAAAAGGTTATTGTAATGACCTTTTGATTTGAAGACTTATACATAATACTGTTCTTTATTCATGAAATTCCTAAATCATTCACTCCACCACTACTTATTTATTGTGAAAGCGTCCACACACACATATGCACACACTCACATACACACGTGCAAACACAACATGATGTCCAGCTGAACTCAGACTCTACAAATACACACAAATACACAGACAGTCAAATACACACAAACAGTCAAATACACACACAGTTATCTCCTACATGTACTTCATTGTCTCACTTTTTAAACCTTTACCAACAAAATAAAACCCCAAAACTGATCTAAGATCAGTTCAGAAGAGCGAGTTTTGGCAGGCCTCTCTGTAATACAGTTGGATGAGAAATAAAACAAACAGAAATAAAAGAACCAAAACAAGACTTCACCCTTAGTGTGAAGTGTCTGAGAGGATTGTTTCAGACTCCAGTTAGATGCTGGTTATTGCTAGTGAAAAGACCACGTTTAGACATGTTACATGTAACTAAACTGAATAAGGCTGAGTCAACCAAATCCTGAAATAAACTTTTGTTTTTCACTAAGCTCCGGTGGAGTTTGAGTTAATGGGAGTTATGGCAAGAGACTTTGGCATAGTGATAACAGAGGAAACTACTACAACTACAAGTCCAACTACAACACCAGCAGAAGGTAAAAACATTCTAACAGACACACAGTCAGAGAGTTTATACTGTTCAGCAAACTTTGTTTGGGGATGTATGTATGTAACAGTATCTTTCTCCTGAAGGTACCATGAGGCTGGTGGGCGGGGGGCATCGCTGCGAGGGCCGCGTGGAGATGTACCTACGAGGAGAGTGGGGTACAGTGTGTGACGACGCCTGGGATATTCCAGATGCTAAGGTGGTGTGTAGACAGATGAGGTGTGGGCTGCCCAGAGCTGCTCAAGGGCAGGCATATTTCGGGCCTGGTCGTGGCCCTATCCATGTGGACAACCTGAAATGCGTCGGCATGGAAACTAATCTGATGCAGTGCTCTAACATAGCATGGAATGTCCACAACTGTGATCACACAGAGGATGCCAGTGTCACATGTGAACTTTCATGACTCTGCCCACCATATTGGTCCAGTTAATTGGTGTGGAGTGGATTTGTAGGGTTGTTTCCAAGGACTTATATTCATTTTGTAAATAACAGCTAACAGCAATACTAAAGCAAAGATTTTACAGTTACATAGTGCCTGGGTGTAAAGTTAAAAATAAATGATGCTAGAAGCTGTTATATAAATACAGTAACTATAACAAATATTATGAAAATTCTAATTATGGACTTTGTAAACTATGAAAACGTATACATGGGTGTATAAAAACTGAATATATGACAGTGAGAACTTGAGGAGAAATAAATGAGATTCTGATTGTTGTCTAGAGAAATGACTCACAGGAGGAAATGACATCATGCTCACCCACTTTTATATAAAATTATATAAAATTGGAATTAGAGCTTTTGAGAATTCTGTGCTGAAAAAAATATATAGTTCTGTTTTAACTGACATACATTAAGACAAGAGTGAACTGTATAAAAAGTAAATAAAACTGAAAATTTAAAACCACAACTAATAATAACAGAACTAATAATAACAGAATTTGCAAATCGTTGTATTTGCTGCACTTATATAGTCGGAGTTTGAAATTATTTTTAAATATTATAATAATGTATATCACACCTCAAACAATCATTTTGACAGATCTCGTTAGATTTACACGGGTCCTCATATCATGTCCCAATTCGCATATTATCCATCCTTAATAATATTTAAATTACAATTTGTACATCCCAAATGGCAGTATGTGAAATAAGTATTTTTAAAGTATCCGGATGATCTGCTATTATCTTCGAAGTGCAAACACGCTAATTTTACAATACCATAATATATTACCCACAACTCATTTCGACACGATGACAGTGCGCTGAATAAATAAACCGAATAAGTGACGCTTCAATGAATTACTAAATTAAACTATATAGTAAACATTAGATAAGAGCTCATGAATGAATAATGAATTATAATGCTTCACTGCAAGGAGCAGCTGTATTTTGGTGACGGTTGAAAATGTTCATTGCGCGTCAGTATGTCCCAGTACTTACAAACGCGCGTACCGTCCACAGCTGCCCACAGCAGCACATGCTGGTTCAGTGTAAGCAGACGAACTGAGTATTTCCCAGCCAGACGCCCGTCGTGACGTCACCACCTCCCGCACCCGCACTGATGACGCAATCGGGTGAAAGCGGGGCGGGGCGTCGGCACGCGCAGACAGCACAGAGCTCGCGCGGTCGCACAGTCACAAAAACACTTTATATTTAACATTAATATTTACCGCGGACATGGTCGACCGTGAGCAGCTGGTTCAGAAAGCCAGACTGGCGGAGCAGGCGGAGAGATATGATGACATGGCTGCGGCAATGAAATCGGTAAGTGCATCTTTTGCGCTGTTCGGTGATTTTCTTGCGGTGTCTCCTGCTGTTACACTGGTACAGAGAGAATGCAGGTGCCATGTGCCAACAGCATCACAAACTCATGACAACGAATGACAGTGAGGGTCTGATCCGCTGCGACTGACAGGATGAAGATTATTAGACTGTGATTATTAGACAGGATGAAGATTATTAGACTGATTATTAGACAGGATGAAGATTATTAGACTGTGATTATTAGACAGG
>JAZGTK010003915.1:14633-25912 GCA_036877625.1 Ambastaia sidthimunki
TGATTATTAGACAGGATGAAGATTATTAGACTGTGATTATTAGACAGGATGAAGATTATTAGACTGTGATTATTAGACAGGATAAAGATTATTAGACTGATTATTAGACAGGATGAAGATTATTAGACTGTGATTATTAGACAGGATGAAGATTATTAGACTGTGATTATTAGACAGGATGAATATTATTAGACTGTGATTATTAGACAGGATGAAGATTATTAGACTGTGATTATTAGACAGAATGAAGATTATTAGACAGGATGAAGATTATTAGACAGTGATTATTAGACAGGATGAAGATTGTACAGTTGTGTCCCACACCAGCTTTTAGTGTAAATCCCGGTTCTGTGGGAGTGACTGGGACCGTTTGATCCTGGGGCGGTGCCTTTCCCTCTGAGCAAACCGAACAGCATGACCATCGATATACACCGTCTTCTACACATGACCACAATTATAACGGTTTCGTTACAAAAATCGATGTGCACGATGTGTCTACACAGCTGATACAATGATCGTGCGTCCTCGATTATCTCAACTGAGCATCATTTCTCAAGTGTTACATGTGCAGACGGGTTTATTATCAGTGAGGTTATTGCGGATGCGCAAACCCTGAGAGCGGCGCTGCTGTCACACTGACAGCTGTCTGCGTCAATCCTCGTGTGTGATGGTGGTGACAGTACAGACACACGGGTGTCTACCGCAATGAAACGAGTGCAAATGTCTTCACACTCGAATGAACGCGATAACGTGTGTCTACACGCAGTTACGCGCTACACGTGCAATTACGCGCATTCGCGATGTTTGTAGGTTCGTTTTTACCAGGCGTGTCGCAACTGTTTCATACCCCATGTTATGATATACAACCACAAACTGTCTTTTTATACATTTCACAATTACATACGTACAAATATCAACATAATATCAGTCCAGTTTGGCTCTTATGGTTTTTGAACACATTATAGTGTTTCGATGCGGAAGAAAGTGATTTGTTGCCTTTAGATGGATGCATTTCTTTATTAAACACGACTGTTGTATCTGCTGACATCTGCTTGTGCTCAGTGCTTGTTACTAAAGGGACGTGTGAAGGTGTATTTGATACACCACACTGCCATTATAATGCTGCTTCTAAACACAGCCCTGCGTTTCTGAACAGTTTCTTTTATCTGACTTAACATTAATAGCGTTTGTCAGCTTTCTCAATTCCAATCAAGAATCACTTTATTTTACCCAAACCCAGAGCTTACGTATTTACAGCCTGAGCTGCAGGCCCGGTCCCATAGAAACAGTGTTGAATACATTCAACGTAAACATTTTGTAGATACTTACACAAA
Organism: Ambastaia sidthimunki; assembly: GCA_036877625.1. Classification (NCBI taxonomy): domain Eukaryota; kingdom Metazoa; phylum Chordata; class Actinopteri; order Cypriniformes; family Botiidae; genus Ambastaia; species Ambastaia sidthimunki. The sequence continues at coordinate 15,968 of JAZGTK010003915.1, forward strand.
GAGAAACGTGACCTGGATTGTGTCCCTCTTTGAAACATAATGGATGATGGAGGCATTTGCTCATCAGTCTCTGTCTTTCCTCATCTCTGCTTTAATTCCTTCACTCCTCCAGCGCTCGTCCTCCACTCCTCCAGCGCTCGTCCTCCACTCCTCCAGCGCTCGTCCTTGAGCAAGACACGTAACCCCCGATTGCTCCCGGGCGCTGCAGTGATAGCTGCCCACTGCTCCAGTGTGTGTGTGTGTGTGTTCACGACTTGCAGTGTGTGTTCACTCCTCACCAGTGATGAGTTAAATGCAGAAGTCACATTTCGGGTATGAGTTACCATATCTGACAAAAACATGTCACTTTCACTTTCTACTCCTCCAGCGCTCGTCCTACACTCATGTTCATGTTACAGTACTGTCAATGATAAATAAAGAGTTAACAGTAGGTTGAAAAACATGACAAACATGTATGTTAAGTGACACTGATTTGAGCTGTCTGTTCATTTCAGAGACACACATGAGAGTACAGAGTGTCAGAAGATCCTGGACAGGGCTGATGACTGCCATACATCCTGACAGATAACAAAAAGTCCTGCTGTACATTTATTTTCTTGAATATTCTATCACCATTATTTCTCTCAGTACAGTAAAGGCTGTACAGAACAGTGAGAGCTGTACAGTACAGTGAGAGCTGTACAGTACAGTAAAGGCTGTACAGTACAGTGAGAGCTGTATTGAGAGCTGAAGATTCTGTATTATTATGTATGATGCTAAAATATCCCTGTTTAAATTATACAAATGAAAGTAGCAGGTCACATACACCCAAACGCCTGCACAGGAGCACACACACACACACACACACACACACTTGCCTCCAAATATACACCTCAATACACTTGATCCTAAAACACACACCTGCAATCTCTCACATACATACACCGGTGTGTGGACAACAGCAGCAGAGATAGTCAATTGCATCCAAACGAAGACGATTGCCTTGTCTGGAGACAGCAGACTGTGCTTTACCACAGTTGTGTTTTAAATGATGAGGAGGAGAGACATTATGAATGCAGTTGAACATGAAGTGCCTCCACAGGAGAGAGCAGGACATCTGAGATCTCAGGTCTGATTCAGGACAGATTTCAGCATGTGATTCTGTAAATGACATACAGTCATTCTCAGCTTGTGCTGTGGTAGTCTACAACAAGCAGAAAACTAACCTTGAAATTCTGTTAGTTTTCTGTGTATAGATTTACTACACACTTATCAGACCACACCAATGAAAAGTGCCCAGAAACCTTGTTTCAGTTTCAGACAACATTACTTTTACATACTGTACATTGTGATGAGTAATGTTCAATGCACAATACGCATTCTGTATTAATGCTGCATGTTGCTCATTTATAATTTGTCAACACTGTTTGCTTGATTTTTGCCTTTAGGGGAAACCAGGTTTCAGCAATGTGCCAGACTGACAATCACAACCAACAAGAAAATTACAAATACACAACAATACACATTGCACACAAATCTAACTACAAGGAGTTCACATTTAGGCTAATAAATTATATTAAAATGCTGGAAAAATAATATCAAATTATTTTATTATTATTATCTTAAATTATTTACAATTAGATGAATAATAACTGTAACTATTCATTCTAATCCACGTGCAACAGTGATTTGACCACGTTTGATATAGTCTGCCATCAAGACTCATATTTTATATGAGCCTCATATACTTTAATCTTTGACATGGACTGCTAATTACTAATGACTTAATTACTGTAAAACCTGTTTAGGGCTTAAAGATTACCACAGTGGTGGAGTGTCAGTGAGAACATAACCCATCCTCCTTCTTTATGTCTTCTAGGTAACAGAGCTGAATGAGGCCCTGTCCAATGAGGAGAGGAACCTGCTCTCTGTGGCCTACAAAAACGTGGTGGGCTCACGGCGTTCTTCCTGGCGTGTCATCTCCAGCATCGAGCAGAAGACTTCTGCAGATGGAAACGAGAAAAAGATTGAGATGGTTCACGCCTACCAAGAGAAAATTGAGAAGGAGCTGGAGGCCTTGTGTCAGGACGTGCTCAACCTTCTAGACAACTTCCTCATCAAGAACCGCAGTGACGCCCCACACGAGAGCAAAGTCTTCTACCAGAAGATGAAGGGTGACTACTACCGGTATCTGGCAGAGGTGGCCACGGGTGAGAAGAGGGCCACGGTGGTGGAGTCTTCAGAGAAAGCCTACAGCGAGGCCCATGAGAGCAGCAAAGAGCACATGCAGCCGACACACCCCATCCGCCTGGGTCTGGCACTCAATTACTCTGTGTTCTACTACGAGATTCAGAACGCACCCGAGCAGGCCTGCCACCTGGCCAAGACAGCTTTCGATGATGCAATTGCTGAACTGGACACCCTGAACGAGGACTCGTACAAAGACTCGACGCTCATCATGCAGCTGCTGCGAGACAACCTGACGCTCTGGACGAGCGACCAACAAGAAGACGAGGGTGGTGAGGCCAACAGCTAAGCAGAGAAGAGAAGATCTTTGAGACCCTTTCCTCTCAGCCCTAACATGAACCACACATGCTCACACAACAAAGAAAAACAAAAAATAAAGTACAAATAAAGTTAAATGAAAACTTCACAAAGAGCATGTGGTGGAAGCTCATCAGCCGCGTTTGCTGATGGTAAAGCAACGCAGTTTTCTTTTATTTCTCTACAAAAAACAAAATTAAGGGTGTTATGAAGAATATATGAAGAGTTATATGTCTCTAAAATAAAAAAGCAGCTTAAAAAGAACAAAATAAATGAATCTTTGACATTAACTGAGACAGTGAGGAAGAAGAGTCAGTGAGTGAGCTGGTGAACCACACACACAGACTGTTCATGTACTGAAGATGCAGATATTCATCTATCAGTCATTTAACTACATTATCAGACTTATTTCTAGCAGTCAAAGATGAGATGTTGAGGCTTAAGAGAAAAGAACAGATTCTTGACTCTTGACTTGAATGTTATTACCTTGCAACAGCAGAGATTTACAAACAGGCTGCACTGAGTGTGAGCGGTCGAGTCAGTCATTTACATCAAATGATTATCTGTGGCATTTAATAAAACATTATTAGTGCATCTGACCGGAAGCGTCACAGAATCACTATATTACAGGAATGTAAATTAGGTTTTGCCACAGTAACGTGGTTTCCCCAGTTACATGTATTGCCTTCTCAATCCAAAGCCAAAGTTTTCCATTTAAAAAAAATTATATTGCGATTATTATTATTATTATGGACATAGTTTCAAAAATTAAGTACTGTGACAAGAAGACTGACCCACATGCTAAGAAAATAAAATTATTTTTAATACACTACAAGTAATATCTAGGTGTCAAGAAAATATCAAATAAATGTCCAGGCAAAAAAAAATCACAACAAAATCTTAATGCAATATGATGCCGTCCTGAAATACTGACTGTAAACTGTAAACTGTAAAACTACACCTGAACAACAAAATCTGTGTATTGACACACAGTCAATATTACAGGTACAGTAGATGATTTTATCTGGGCAAAACAAGTTTTTGCTAGTGCACTGGAAATGACATGAATTTAAATAAAGCTTTGAGATTTGTTATTCTGCTTTTTCGTCAGCATAACATGAGAACAGCTGCAATATTCAGTCTACAATATTGTGCATGCTTGTGATGTATTTCTATAGCTCGACCTTATTAACATTCAAAAGTGTAGATGTTATGTATTCATATGAACAAAAAATGACTAATTTGTTCAGATTATTTTCTATTTGTTACTTTGTATTGGATTGTTAAAATGTGATGATTTTTTTCTGACTTTTCTTACATGTTTTCCAGACTGATGTATGTTATATCAAAACAATCTGTTACGGATGTTGCTGTAGTGACATGCGATTCTTGTATTTGTTTTTTAATAATCATAAAAAGACAAAAATATATATAATAAAAAATGCAAAAACAACTCTTTGAACTTTAATGTGTGTGGTGTTTGGCATGGTCAGTGATTAATAACACTGTACAAAAATTCATCTTGTTCTTAAAAAGATTTTTCTTTCTGTGCTTTTTTTGTCAAAGTTGACAGTGAGGTATTAAAGATTTGTTGTAATATTAGTGTTTGTTTTTCACTCATTATGATTTGAATTTCTCCTCATCTATTGGCATTTTAAATGTGAGTCATGTAGCATTTGTACAAAAGAAACAAAATGATAATAATAATTAATTGGTTAGTGTTTCGCTGCATGGCAACGGTAGCGATGGAGCTGTGCGAACGGTAGCGATGGAGCTGTGCGAACGGTAGCGATGGAGCTGTGCGAACGGTAGCGATGGAGCTGTGCGAACGGTAGCGATGGAGCTGTGCGAACGGTAGCGATGGAGTTGTTAACCGTCAGTGTGCAGAGAGCCGTAGGACGCGGACGGCAGAAGCGCTTTAGACGTGAGGAGCTTCGGCCTGTAGCCGGACGCGCTGCCGGTTCTGGCCCTCATCATCCAGATGGATCTGCTGAAGGTTCGGCTGGGATATGACGCGGATCGGATCGCAGCCGTGACAGAAGCTGCTGTGGTTCTGCAGGTGAAACGGGCTGCGAGGTGAACGGCGAGGCTCAGAGACTTCAGCATGACTACGGTTCGGTTCGGTCTGCCGGTGCTGAGTGCGACTTCTTCTGATCACAGCGGATCTCACTGGTAAACACGTGGAGAAGCACAAGGTGACCTCATGACGTAAAACCACGTACTTTACGCCAGAAGAACTCACTGGACTAGACGGGAATAAGTTAAGGGTACGTTTTTATTATCATTATAGAATCTTTATTATTATTAGAAAATATTTAACTTAACACTAAAACAAATATGCCGTTAAAAACATTGTTTGTTGTATAACATTGTATATTCATTGTACTGCAGTACTAGAGGCATTGTGGACACGGTGGACAAAAATATTACAGAAGCTGTCAATCACAGACGAAAGACAAACAGAATCAAGAATATTACGTTATTCTGTATGTGTCAGTAATGCAGTAAAGCACTTCAGCAGCAGTTAATACATGTGTTTGAGTTTTCAGACGTATTTCAAGTTAATTTGGCTCAAAAAAGTAATATTTACCATATTTCATTTGGTCAGTTTTTTATATTTAAAATAGTCATGCAAATAGTGAAGCTTTGTGGAGTTGTAGCGAGCAGGTTCAAAATACAGGCGTTCTGCCTGCAGTGTCAGATAGTAAGTACATCAATGAATGAAAGAGTTTTATTAAATGAATGTCACAGAACTGATATTTTAACAGTTTGAAAGATAACAAAGGTTATCTCATTTCATTATCAGGGTATCTTGCAGATATCTCAAGGCCGTTCTCATCCACACTAATGACCACACAGACTTTCTGCTGCCACTGGACTGGTTTGACCAATGTGTTAGTAGACACTCTGAACAGCAGTGATGTCATAGCTGTACGTGTTTTTCTGCCCTACAGGTTCATAAACTAACATTTCGTTATACTTTTGAATGATAATTATTCAGCATATACAAAAAATACAGGTTCATAAACCGCTAAATTATAAATATACTGCAAATCAATAAAATAAACATTAAGTTCTGGTGATGCTTTATGGAATTATCAGTTTAAAATACTGTGAACGTATTTTATCTAGTAAATTTGTATTTTAATGTAACAAGAAAATCACGCTTTTAACAACAACATACGAAGTGAATAATAAACTCCTCCCACATGTAACTCAAACTGCAGACGTCACGCCAGAGCCGGAACTACATACTGACGTATTTGGGGCCAAGGGTCAGAGAACATTCGCCCGCTTCGTACGCCTTGTTTGTTTCTGTCCGAAAAAGAAGCAACTTTCGAAAACAGGTGCGTATGACAACGACAGCCTGATGTTTTTCAAATCCACAGCTTGTATAAGGGTACAAACATCACAGCGGTAACGTCACTCTGAGGATAAACCCGGAATAGGTCGCGTTAATGCTGGCGGCGTCAGTTCGTCACTGCAGATCTTTGATAGCACACATCAAAGTCGGCGATATGAAAACATATATAATCGCTTTACTGCAGCTTTAACATGCAGAAGTTCAACAGCTGCAGCGAAACATGTCAAACTGCACGCAACTGATGACTAGCAGCATGCGGAACAGCTTCAGAGAGTTGGACAGGTTAGCTGTGTGCTAACTTGACTTTGAGACGCAGAATGCTCTCTTTTATAATGCTGTTTAAATTCCGTCGCTTGTAGACGTTTTTTAAAAACTACTCGTTAAAGATTTTCCCACGGCTGGGTGGGTGTATTTTTTTAGCTAGCAGGCTAATTAGTATGTGTGTCATTGCAGGAGCTGTGAGTGCAGTACAGTTATTACTGCTTTCGTTATGTAAGGTTGTCATGGCAACCGGACTGTTTAAATTGTGGATAAGATGTGAGATGTATATGTTGATGCGTTAGAGAGACGGGTCAGGTGGGTGTTTAGCTGCTAACTGTTAGCATGTGCTGTGGGTTGTGACCTCTTCAGCTGATCTGATGGGGCAATTACTGCATGTGTTTATACATGTGTGTGTCATTCGTAGCTGGCAATAAAGATGAGTGCAGTGAGTGTGAAGCCTTAGGAAAGACTGTGTATAAGCTCATAATCTGTAGAAAAGCCACAAGGGCCGCTGGAAAGCTTTCACTCTCGTCTGATTGTGTAAGTGAACATTTAGATGTAGAAGATAGTGTGTTATTGTTCATTCATCTGGTTGAGGAAATACTGTCACCTGTTGCATGTGCTTACACTGACTGAAGCGGATTCTGAATGAATGAGTTTGTGTTGACAGGGAGATCTCAGTAACAGGACATGGTGCGTTTGGTGGCTGTCTGCAGGGTGGGGGAAGAGGACCATCTGTTTCTCTCACGCCAGATTCCCTTATACATCGATGACACGCTCACAGTAAAATCATTTTTTATACGTCTCAAGAAAGTCACTAATCTTAAGTATAAGCAGTAGTAATATTGATGTTAGAGAAACACCATTTAATACAACGTTAAAGAGTTTCAAACGTCACAGTGTTACACTGGAGGCAGATCTGTTATATTCATGTTATATAAGCATGTTCATGTTGTAGATGGTGATGGAGTTTCCTGACAGTATTCTGGAGTTTGACAGCCATCGGATAAACACCTCACAAATGAAACAGTTTATTGAGGTAAATAGTGAAAGAAAAGCATTCACTTCCACTGTTGTTTTCTTGATTAGTAATATGTATGCAAGTTATGATCTTAAAGTAAAGCTTAAAAACTTGTCAAGAACATGTACAGGTCAAATTCCAAAAAACAATAATAGGTTTTATATGCACTGCAATAAGCTTTATGTAATATAACCCGTACATTTTATTTGTGAGAGTTGCTCATTTATTTTTAATACTGGAGTTGGCTTCAATCATACAAAGAGTGCAAATCGACAGATCTGTTTTTCCCACCTGTGGTTTGTCCACCAGTATCACAGTATGTTGAAGCAGCAGGACCTGAACATGGCGTTGATGGTGATGTCACGCGAGGTGTTCGGCGCTCTCTCTCAGTCTGTGCCGTGTGTGGGCTGTCGGCGCAGTGTGGAGCGTCTGTTCTCTCAGCTCACAGACTCTGGACACTTTGCTCTGGAGCCCCTCACTGTGGGCTCGTCCGGAGTGCTCTCAGTGACGCGGGCGTGCCTCACAGACCCCAGAAAACTCTACGCGCTCTTTTACCTTCATGGGTAAGTGATACACCGAGACTGCTGGGGTAGATGATTCCTGCAGGACAGTTGCCCTCTGAGGCTGTAGTTTAACACCTTGAGTTAAACAGGCTCCCTATGACTTGATGTTTCTGCTGACACCCTCTAGGCTGCATGGGCAGGAAAAAATAAAATAAGCTAATAACGTTGTAGCATATGTTTGATGATCCAATCAAATCCTAATGGATTAAAACACTCTTAACCTATATTATTTCTTTTTGAAAAGTCATCGGAAATGCACATGACAGAAAGAATATGGTGCTTGAATAATATGAAACTTCTCTCTTTAATTAAGTTTTACAGTTGTTGAGTATATTGAACTGTGAGTCTTTCTTTCAGGTCAAAATTGAACAGTATAATTGATGCTATACCCAAGAGTAAAAAGAACAAACGCTGTCAGCTGCACTCGTTAGACACACACAAACCCAAACCATTGGGGTAAGTCACTCAATGAATGTCCTGCTGTGTGTTCAGCAGTTAACTAGTATAACTCGAGTAAGTGATTATTGTTTTGTCTCACAGGGGCAGCTGGATGGACGTGTGGGAGCTGATGTCACAGGACTGTCGTGATGAGGTGGTTTTGATTGACAGCGCTTCACTGCTGGAGACCCTGGAGACATACCTGCGCAAACACAGGTCAGGGAAGTTGCCTGTCTTTCTGACTTGTTGCCATGGTTTCTGAACGTGTCACTCATGTTCTGTTCCTGTGATTGTGCCCTCAGGTTCTGCACTGACTGTAAGAACAAGGTTCTGAGAGCTTATAACATCCTGGTGGGAGATGTGGACTGCAGTAAGGAGAAAGGTTACTGCGCTGCTCTGTATGAGGGTCTACGCTGCTGCCCACACGAACGCCACATCCACATCTGCCGTGAGAGCGACTTCATTGCTCACTTACTGAGCCGAGCAGAACCAGAGTTCACGGGAGGTTACGAGTGAGTTAGCCAGGCCACATTATGTCCTGTAGCTTGTGTAAAAAGTGTTACAGAATTAGCTCACTGATGATTCTCATCTCCCTTAACATCCTTATCTCACCGAACATACAACACAGCTCCTTGTCCAGGCCCTTGTCATCTCTAGGCTGGACTGCTGCAATGCTCTGTTGGCTGGCCTTACGGGCACTCAAACCTTTACAATTGATCCAGAACGCAGCAGCACGCATGGTCTTCAAAGAACTAAAAAGAGCCCATGTCACACCTCTCCTCATTTCCCTTCATTGGCTACCAGTTGCTGCACACATAAAATTAAAATCTCTACTCCTGGCTTATAAAACCACAGTCCTTCTAGATCCCTATGCTCGGCAAATGAACATCATCTCGTCATAGCCTCCTCTAAGGGCACCCAACCTCCTACTCGCAGCTTTATGTTCAATATCTCTCGCTGGTGGAATGATCTTCCAAACTCTATTCGGTCTGCCGCATCCCCTAATGCATTCAAAAAACTGCTAAAAATCTTCCATGAATACGTGACACATGCATAACTATTACTATAACTATAAAAAAAACTTTCCCCTCTCTCCCCACAGGCACCACATCTAGCATTGGAATATTGTATTTCTGGTAAAATTGTATCTATGTGCGGCTGATGTTTATTGTCGTTTTTTCGCTTCTATGTTCTCCTCACATTGTAAGTCGCTTTGGATAAAAGCGTCTGCTACATGTAAAATGTAAATGTAGAATTCTGATATCTTAGCTGTGCAGTGCAGATGTATCTTGGACCTCGCTGCTTTATTTATGAATGTAATTGTACGGACAGGCGGCGAGAGAGACACGCCAAGAGCATTGATGTGGCTCAGGAGGAGGTGCTGACGTGTCTGGGGATTCACCTGTATGAGCGACTGCACAGAATCTGGCAGAAGCTGCGGGCTGAGGAGCAGACGTGGCAGATGCTCTTCTATCTGGGTATTGACGCGCTCCGCAAAAGCTTTGAGGTGATACCGCTGACGTGTTCTGAATGCCACCTTCTGTTAACTGCCCAATAAAGCAGTCCTTTACAGTTTTAAACACATTTGTACTGTCCCTTAAAATTGTGCTTTTCACCAGTCATGACCAGAATGTGTTGAACCTTTACATTTATTATCCTATTTTTGCCATATGTGAAAGTTAGTAAATACTGCAATGTTTATTATAAGCAACTCATGTCAGACATTAACAGGTGTGTGTGTCTCTGTGTGTGTGTGTGTCTCTGTGTGTGTGTGT
>JAZGTK010003916.1:0-25911 GCA_036877625.1 Ambastaia sidthimunki
TTGTTTTGTGGCCACATTACATGAAAAGTATTTGTCCAAAAACAATCTATAAATAATAATTTACCCTGAACCAAATCTGTTCTCTCATGCTTTTTGTATTACCAGTGGAGTGTGAAACGCCCAGAGGTCCGACCATTGGCATGGCTTTGTTTTACATGCTCTTTAAAAGCTATTTTCATCGTGAGAAAGCACTTCTCTCAGTCCTTGTGCTTGCAGTGTCATGCGGCATTTACATGACAAAGGCCCGCAGAGTTGGAAGTGCTGTCTCAGAGTCCACTGAGTCTGTCAGCTGTGCCCTGCGTACCATCAGCCTCAGTAACCTCTCCCAGACTGCAGTCTTGATCCGCTTTCACACTTGAGTAAATCCATATGCACTGAAACTGTTTTAATATCTCACAATGAATCTTTCCTGAGACTGCTGCAGACAAAGATGGTTCCACCATGAACCAAAACGTTCACCCAAAAACTACAATTTTGTTACCCACCATCACTGCCATTCTGTCATGTGCCTGGTGTTTCAGGCATAAATAAAATTATATAGGTTTAGAATGACATGGGGGTTAGTGAATTATAATAAAAATGTTCATTTTTACACAATTATACTTTAAGTCCTTAAAGTCTGTGCAGGACTGTAGTCATCATAGCTGTGTTGCATGTACGATTGTGTGTCCACAAAATAATTCGTAATAATTCAAAATAAAAATGATTTTGCTTTACAGACCGCAAACAATTGTCCATCACTAGTCTTGTCCCTCTCAGCACCTGGAGTCTCGTGTCTTTAATCGCTGTGGTATTTGGAAAAGCACTTCATTTCGTATCATCTCACAGCGATTATGTCAGTTTCAACCACGACTAAGCAAATTATAGCTTCATTCAGCTATCAACACTGCCCATTTTAGTTCAAGGACTGGGGGTTCCTTGGTCCCCCTGACGCTAGAACATGCTGTTATATTTCAAGGCGATGGACAAGGTATTATTAGCTGTAAATGGTATCGCTCCCTCTCCTCACCGCCATTTGGCCTTGCAGGATCTGCTGAGTTGGCTAAAGACAGAATGTAGCTTTGCGAATATCCGCCCCTTCTTTCTTTCCATTTAAATGCGAACAGCGAGCGATGTGTGTTTCCTGCGAGGCATGCGCAAGCTTACTGTACTTCCCCTTTCTCACATTAAACGTCCAAGAGAGTAACCTTCACATGTAAATGAGGCATTTGGCTGCAGCGTGGCAGAAACGACGCATGCGGTGAGAAACCTCTCGCAGGTAACTGCGCATGCTTGACCTCGTTTGTCAACCACCAGCAGAAGAATTCTTTCTGTTGTTTCTGCGCATTATTTCGTAAAATCTCAGTGACGCAATTTTACGAAAGAATTTCTTCCTTTTTGTCATTAAAGGGACCCAGTGATTGAACAGCGTATGTAAGACATAAAAATGCAGAACCGTGGTTTTATTTGTGCATCGTTGTGTGCTATATAATGCAAATAAAACGTAGAATTTCTGTAGTATTGAGTTGTAAATATAGTAGCTGTTGCAAGTTGCAAGGTATTGCAAGGATCTTGCGGTTAAATTTAGTTGTCCCAACTAACAGGGAATGTTCTCAGATTGTGGGATAACATTCTCTAAAAGTTCTATCAAAAACATTGTAGTAATTTTAGTAGAATGTTTTTTGTTATATACATATCAAACACTATTCTTAGGTTGTTAGTGGAACATTTTTAAAACGTTACAGAATTAAAACATGTTTGAGCGTTTTTGCAGCCAAGAAATAATGTTAATGTCCTAGAACATTCAAAATAACATTTTTAATGTTTTTGTTACTTAATAGAAACATTAGGGCAACGTTCCTAAAAGCTAACATTGTTATCTGGGGTGGATTTGTGTTGAATGTTACATGTTATGTTTGGCCGGGTATCATGAGATGTGTGTGACCACTTAGTGAAATACAATCTCACAGCACTTTGGAGTCTGAGCTCACCATCTCTCGACTGCCACCGGGGGACCAAAGATTCTCTCCACCAAACATTTCTGAGCTCAGATAATCGATTTTTACAAGTTCATATCATGGTAGTAATTTTAAAATTTACATTTTTAAAGTTACCGTGTTAATTTACATCCGTTTGCCTAGTGTAATATCTAAAAAAGAGCCTTAACAAACACTGATTAAATGATTAAATAACATATCAGACAGAGGAATATCTGTTTGTCGCACTGCATTAGCAGCTTAAAACTCTTGCATGCACAACCTCATGGTTTATTGCTTTAAGAGACAGTAATGGATTTAATCAGCAATAGATTCAACAAACTGTGAAAGAAGTACAATTAAAAAACTGGAGCCAGAGTGTTAAGCAGGAAAAATCATTTGTTAAATCAAGTTTTGATTCAAGACAGCGCAGAAAACAGGGCAGTGTCATGTACGGAGAGAAAATCTCTTCAGACAGACTCATGGCCTGCTGGTGCTCACTTTAAAATCATGACTCAGAGAGAATGTGGGCTGTGGAGCAGATATCCGTCCAGCTCCGGCCAGCCCGGCCTGCGGGTGCAGAACTCCTATCCAGAACACAGACTTAAAACTCTCAGCTGGGACCTGCTCCAGATTTAACCGTTTAACCTCTGTTACAGTGTTTGCCAGACAGCACAAAATTCTGCATGAGGTTTGTTTGAAAAACTTTTGCTATTAATTCAGCCTAAAGGGCTTAAATTGCAGATTTAACCTTTTGTTTTTAGATACTAATTTAAACTGAAGTTAAAAATCATAATTGACTTGCATTGGTAGTACGTTTGAAATGTAACCGATGAGGTCATCATAATATTTGCATACTGATTTATAATTGGTGATTGTCTCCCTTCTATAAATTTAAAAGTAGGCTAGCAGTAGCAAGCTAGCACTGACAGCATAAGATCCCGCCCCCGTTCAGAGCGATCTCCAAAGCCACGCCTTCTACAATAGTTCACGAAGGTATGCAAGTACTTAGTAGAACCATCCTATTATTGCATTTGGATCGAATGCAATGATTGGATGAAGGTTTTATGTTTATGATTTTTTCTTTCACAGAAGACATAAATATATAAATATGTTTATACCATTTTAGTTAGTGATGCAATAAAGATGTGAGGAGACTTTCAAAAGTCGGCTACCCTGCCTTTAATCATGTGTCTTTACACTGCACTGTGACCCACAGAACTCTACAGACAGCGTAAAGAACATCAAAACAGCCTTTAGAACCCACGCCTAATTCTGACAATCTCATTTGTTCTGGTCTCTGGATTTTCTTTGGTGTACGTGACGCTGTGTGTTTGTGAGGACTGTAGATGTGTGTATCTTTAACTCTTACACACTGGCCATTTGTTCAACTCTCGAAGACGGTCAAGGTCGCTGTGTCTGTGTCGGTCAGTGTTTTGAGAATCGAAGAGACTTTCTTATCAGTTGCTTCAGTTCATTTCAATTATTATTTTTTTTCTCTATTCGTGTGATAAGTTTTATAGCGCCTGCCTGTCTGTGCTACCACTGCCCACAGCTGATAAAAAAACAGTCTCTCTCTCTCTCTCAGGTCAGTGCTGTGGAAGTGTTTGGATGTGAGGACTGTGGAATTCAGTTCAGATCTTAACTGCTCTGTGCAGCTTGTGTGAACTTGCAGTATGAACAGAGTGACTTCAGATTAGAGTTGATAAGAGCGAGTGGGAATAACTCTTGTCTTTGATATTTGCCATCATTTGAGATTTAACCGAGGTGAGCTGTGTGTTTTGGCTTGAAGGACCAGAAAGTTGGTCAAAACCACTGATCTATAATTTACATTTAGGCATTTATCAGATGCTTTTATCCAAAGCGACTTACAATGTGAAGAGAACAAAGCAGTTATAATAAATAACTGCTTTGCTGATGATGTCATAGCAATATGGCTGTCGCTTTAATATTATGATCGTACATACTGCATTTTTACAGGAAATGGAAAGATGTTATGCCTGCCTTTATAGCCTTACAATACAAAGTTACTCCATGTGTAATCGGATATATGTTTAGTGTTTATCACAGTAGCAAACATTAGATCAGTTGGCAGGTGATGCACCTCAACATACTGTATGTTTAGCAAATGTCACACGTGATGACACCCCTGAGAAATCTATGAGAAAATCCTTTTCCTGGAAAGTCGAGTATATTTCACAACCCATAGCTGTTATCTGCATCGTGATGAAGTTCTCTAATGACCTTTGGCTCACCTCTGACCTGTGCAGTTCTGGAAAGCTGACCGGTCATGAGGTGATTTTGAAAGCTGTCAGCTAAACGAACATGTGTTCATTAAGATAGCCGTTAGCAGTTTGTAAAAACCCTTTTAATACATACATCAAGTTTAAGATACTTTGACAACGACTGTTGTAATTGTTGAAATGAACGACATGTTGATTCTGCTCTGAATAAAGATTGGCTTATTTGATGCACATGCTGTGTTCATGTGTTTAGAGTTAGACTTTTTTTAGATGTTGTATTAACATTCTTGTTTGGTTATGAGAATGTAATTCAAACTTTTTCGGTAATGTTTTTTGACTCACAACTTAAGAATAACGTTTTTTATATAATATTAAAAATTGTTCTACTAACGTTACTGCAATCATTCTACTAACATTTTTGATAACTTTAAGAAAACATTAGCCAATGTTCTGAGAATGTTTCCTGTTAGATGGGACCAGCGTTGCCTTCATCTCTGAAATGTAATGGAATCGGCCCGGTGGGAATACAGACATCTAATACAATGTGACAGTCACATGGGCTATTTTTAATGTTGCTTTCAGAGCTTTAATCTCCTTTTTCTTTCTATCAATCTTAACTTCTGTCCATCTCTCATCCTCCTCTTATTTCTCCAGCTGATAGATCCATAAATCCTAATAATAAGTCCAGAATCTCCTGTCGGCTGTCTGCTCTAAGTATTACCTACAACTCAGTTTGTGAACGTTTAGTTCACTGCCAGCCCAGCTAACAACTTTAGGTTGTACGAATGTTTCCATAACATTTACATTAAGTAACAAAAATGTAAATGTTTTATTTTTAGTTATAGGAGTGTTTAAAACGTCCAGTTATTTAAATGTTTTAATGCTTGATTATAAGAAATTAAATTTTTTTTATTGTGTAACGTTTTTAAAACATTACACTAACTACTTAAGAATAACGTTTTTGATATATATGACATATAATGGTAAAAATGTTCTACTAACATTACTGCAAGAATGTTTTCATAACTTTGGGAACTTTGGGAGAACTTTAAGAGAACTTTTAGAGAACATTATCCAACGCACTGTGAACGTTTCTTGCTAGCTGGTGGTGTGCAAGCGAGGAACAGCGTCTTTCTATGTTCTGATGATGAAGTTTGTGTGAATACACTTTACAGAGGTTGTTTTGGAGTGTGATTAGGAATCCGAGTCAATGCGTTCTCTCAGTGGCAAATTTTTGCGCTCTAAATAAGTCTTGCCCTGAAGGCCTGGGTTAACCCTACAACACCAGGGTTGTAATGTGACCAAATAACTCTTAATGTTCACCCAAAAATAGTTTTTGCCATCTTCAGCCCTACAACAGAAGACAGTTCTCATCGCGCAGGTCCCATCATTCCGTCTCGAGGGATTATGTTTTGCTGTGAGATAATGTTGTAGTTTTTCTCTGACCTCCCTGATTTCCTAACTATACTCCTTTTTGTGGCTATTTTATCAGGAGTTTTTATTAGAATTGAGAGCTTCCCTGCAGGAAAAAAACACAGTCAGAGTTCCAAGGCCAAAGGAGGACGGGTCTAAAGATGAACAAGAATCGCTGGAGACTCACACGGACATTGTCCCTGACAGGAAGACAGACTCGAGACTTATCAACTATTTTAAAGAGCAGACATTAACTCTAGGCTTGGATCCAGCGAACTTCACAGCGCTGCTGTTTATTAACAAAAACGTCACACGGAAAAACATCAGATCTGAGAGAAGAAATCCAGACTGAGGAGAGCAGTATGAATTTCCACGCCAGAAGAGTTACACTGCCCGCTATAACGCCTCTCTGCCTACAGAAAAGGGTACGAAAACGCGTTTGTAGAATGTATAAATAATGTTTCTTTATGCTAGGTGGCTAACGGAATAGTGTCTGATTGACATATTAGACAAGCTTAATCAATAACAAACTATATATTCTTACTGAAGCAGTTCCACATTGCCATTAGGGAGCAACATTTTGGCAGCTTTTAGCTTTTTCTTGTCCTTTTATTTTACTTGCTAAATTAACTACAGTATGAAAAAAAGACAGAAACATTCTGCTTTGCTTCATTTGAGCATGAGTCTTAATTTCCAGTTGCGCATAAGTTAAAGCTCACCACCAGTCAAACGTGTGGACGTACTCGACTTCATTTATGTTTCTCATGGCCTTAAAAAGACTTTTGCTCAAAGGCATATGGTTATGCAAATGTTTTAAATTACAAAGTCCACTTATAAATGTGTTTACAAAACTCTAATGTTAATTTGGATGAGTTCAGACAGAATATTCTCTACTAGATATAATTTTAATACAATTAGTTGAGTTTGTCCAGTACACAAGTTTTCGTTTATGGTTATGCAGCAGCCCAGGAGTGTACAGAGCTGTGATCTACAAAAGCAGAAAAAAACTCAAATATATTTCTCTACACAATTATCACACTTCCATTTATTTCATGTCATTGTTTTCTCTCCTTAGTATTATTCTAAAAATGTGAAACTTTGCATTGATGAAGAACGAGTGGGCTTAAAACGTTTGACTTGCAGTGATTTTAAACTCTTGACTCCTCATATTTGATTCATTTCATGTTTGAAAGGCTAATGATTGTAAAGAACCACAAGCTCTGTCTACAAAGCTGAAGTTAGCGGTTTATTTCAATATATTTTATTGTCTGTTTTTGTGTTAGTGTGACAGTGTTTTACTGTGTGTGAAGACAGATGAGAGTTTTGGAAGAGGGTCCAAAGCATTGTAGCTTAAAGTTTGTTTTAAATAAACATAAAGCAGCAGAAAACCGAGTTGAGTTGCTCCCTCAGAAAACACCTGGAAAGTTCTCGCTGGCAGGAAATTTCAGATCTTCTCATCAGTGTTGTGATCATCGTATCCGCTGCCAAAAGACGTACACTCGCTTCTCAGTTAGACCGACTTAATACCCCGCCGAGGTGAGTTAAACAATAGCCTAACTGTAGTGCAGTGAGGAAAACACTGCAAATCTGACAGCTCGTGGAAAAACTTTCTGAAAGTGCTCTTTAAAAGCCCCAGTGAGAGCTGTGAATATGTCAAGGACAATGTTGGGGGTTTGTGAAACTTGTGAGCGTCTCTCTGTACGTGCTACTTTCTGCTGAATTGTGATATTCATAAGAAGCATTTATCTGTGTCCTTACAAGTGATGGACATGTGATGCAGGGGTGAACTAAACACAGTTCAGTCAAATCAATTTTATGAAGTGTTTAAGCTTTTAAAAACAGCTGGATGCTGCTGACAGCAACTAATAGTTTAAACAAAATGTGTTTTAACAGTACATTTGTACATCAGTAGCGGAGATGAATAATTATTTAAATTAATTACAGTCGTTAAAAATGTAGATTTGTTATTTGTTGCAACAGAGGTGGACTTTATTACTCGCTGAGATTTTGCTCTGTTTTTTTGTTTTACAACTGAGGTCCAGTTTAGTGGATGGATGGATTGATGATTGATAGATGGATGGATGGATGGATAGATGAGTGGATGGATGTGAAGCTCAGTGTTTTTGATACCCTGCAGCTGTGATGAAGGAGTTCAAGGTTGATTCAGCCTCTGTTGGATCTTTGTGTTCCCGTCCTTGAGCTAATGAGTCTTGTGCCGTTAAGTCTTGCTGGAATGATCGTATTTATGAGATCAACACACATCAGCACAAAATCAGAATTACTGATGAAACCATTATGAATGATGGTAGAATCTACATATCACTAGTTATAGTGAATTTTATTAGTGAATATTAACTGTTTGTTCCATTCATAAATCACTGAAAAAATAGTAATTTAGCTAATTTATGGCATGACAGGTTTATGTGCCAAAACTACATTTCCCATCATTCTCTGTGGTGCAAGATGATAAAATAGACAGATAAACATCAGTTACCAACCAAATGTACCAATATGATGCAGTTAAGACAACTTCCAGATGTGTTAGTATGAATTCACATAAGGACTTAGGCTGAGTCGTGCTAGATTGTGTTTCAGAAAAAAACTCAAATGCATTTACCAAGACAGGCTTGTGTTTTACGACCTGATGGAGACAGTGTGTGTAAATCTGTCATTAGTTGTATTATTTGTATTTTATTGATCTCATTTCCATTTTACAGCTGTGAAAACCATCCAAACTGTTTCTCATTATTTTATTGCGAGTTGACTTAGCTTGAAACAATTGAAACTCTGCAGCCAATCAGAAATTAGATTTGTATTTGATGAACTTTTGTGCAATAGGTTATAGAAGAAGATGTGTGTGTGTGTGTGTGTGTGTACTAGTATGTGGTTCACAAGGACACAAATGTGTATGATGGCACTTCCTGTGACCTCATAAACCAAATGGCTTAAAAAACGTACTGTTTTTTTGTTAATTAAATAATAGTTTTCTATAAGAAAGGTTTAGGGGGGGAAAGTTAGTGTGTGTGTGTGTGTGTGTGTGTGTGTGCGTATCATGCAGTGGGGGTGTTCAGGATAAGGCATGTTTAATGCAGTTTTGCATTACTGTTGAAATGATACCAGTCATGCAGAAAAATAGGTATTTTTTTACCTGCCCTGGCTGCCTTTTCACTGGCCCTGAGACAAAAATGAAAACACCTGTAATTTCTTCACAGCATAGTTTTAAATGAAGTATAAGAAACAGAACAGTTTTTTGTTAAACATTAAAACTCTTCATAAGACAGATAGGTACAACACATTACTTTTAAAATGTGAAATCTTATGTATAAAGGTTTATAATTTGCAGAAACAGCTGTAAAAAGCTTGTCCTTCAGGCCCATCCACCATTTATTCAAAGACACAGACGCCATTTCTGTTGAATATAGAGGAACCATCAAAGAACACAGAACCAAAAACAAACCTCCAACTCAGCTACACTTTATTTTTAACTAATCCAAACAAACATTTGCTAAACGTTCTTTTGGGGGAGGCAGTGTGAGAGATGATTGTGAATTTTTATCTGTTCATTAAAACATTACCAGCAACCTGACTTACCGATTCCAAATCCTGTTGGAGATGTTTTCTAGAAAATGTTCTCCAGAATGTTTTCCAGATTTCTGGATAAGGTTTGGGACAAACCTTCTGCGTGTGAAATGTGACCGTGTGGATGTTTTATTTGATCATACTGCATCTTTGGACGTGTCAGGGTCTGACTTGAAAAGAAAAAATCACTTTAGTACCTCAATTATTTGTTGTAGACAGCACTCAGCTAAGAGGGAATGTTCTAGAAACCTTGATTAATGTTCTGTAAAAGTTCTTTCAATGTTTTTATAGATGTTAGGCTGCTTGTTTTGGTGTTTATGATACTGTGATCAGTGTAATGTATAAAGGAATACAGTAGATTTGTCAGTGTTTTCAGAATGTAAGTCCAGGACATTTTTAACATTCTCTCATAAGCCATTTCCTGTTGTACTGTTCTGTAAGGGACATTTTTTAACTTCTCCCTCTAGTACTCATTTACCTGTAAGGACTGTTTATATTTACTCTGATAAGGGTGAAGCTGGGATCTTGCTTGTTTTATTACCTTGTGACTTTAACAGGTTAGGCCTGGTAAATGCTTTCCAAAGAGATTTATAGCGCAAGTCCTTGTGAGGGCTTTTCCTCCTCCTCTCTGCCTTTTTGTGTCTCGTAGGTCTCTCTTACTGATTAAACAGTAGATCGTTTACCTCATTTAGAGATGATGTCATCGTGGGAGGCTGTGATTGGTTGAAAGGGTTGCTAACCCCAGCCCTGCTGGGGAGCGCTGACCTCCTTTTCTCACTGAAAGAGGGCCGGTGAGTCCGTCCTACCAATCTGCCTTTCACACACAGTCATATACACACACAATGTGTGACAGTCTAACTAAGCCTCTCTCTCTCTCTCTCTCTTTGTTATATCTATATTCCTTGCATTGCAGTACGTTTTGGACCATGTAGTTTTTTTAAATGAATATGTTTGTTTTGTAACAAGTATTTTTAATAAAAGGCAGTTCTTAAGGCAATTATAACCAGATTTTTTTGGCAAGATGGCAAGAAAATGAACAGGATGGAAATAAAGAGCTAAAGTTAGCCATTGCTCAGTAAAGAAGTACAAATTAACTTACGTGTCAACTTAACGTTATTCAACGTGAATATTTTTATTATATCATATACAGATTTGTGTAATTGTATTAGAAAAGTATCATAGATAAAATATCATAGAATTCATCACATTTATTGCTAACGCTACTGATGTTTGTACTGTTGTTTTTTTCCCACCCCAAATTATGTCACTTCCTGGAGGGTGATGTCATTTAGCAACTGGCTTTTGAAAGTTAATGGGATATTACAAAAGACTAAAGGATGGAAAGTTATATTGAGGACGCAGGAAAAGCTTACGAATTGATTACAAAATAAACAGTATTTCCAAGAAGACATGTTTTGTTTGAAACATTTGAATTAGAAACAGGACAACGATTTCTGATTTAAATAAAAAAATTCATGTTACTACCAAAGCAGTGACATTATTTAGTTTTTCTCTCATATGTGCACTGATATGGAACAAAAAACAGCTTAACCGTGGGTTATCTTCTTTTTAAACCCTGGTTAAAGTAACATTTCACATTAGTAATATTTGAAACAGCTTTTAACCTGCTCAAGAATCTATAAATCTGACAGCAAATGTATAAATGTGATGGTGGAAGAGAATTGTACTGCAAAGTAGAAATTACAAATTTTTTTGTCTCTCTGTCTCGTCCTCAACTCACCTTATGCACCTTTTTTCTTGCATTTAACCAACAGTTTTCTAATTGCATGCTGGGATTGATGCAGAGGGCACATGCTTGTCAGGACTGTGTGAATAGCAAAACTTGTGACTTTTCCTCCCCACCCCCCTCTCCTCTGGTGTGTGTGCGGGGTGGGGCGGGGGAGTTGGGGGCAGACGGCGCGGGACTCACCCCCGCCGGATAAACGGTAGCAGGTGATTGGACAGAACCATGGTGACATGCAGCCGTGGAGGCTGCGACTGAGCGTGCTCTCTGTAATTACATCATTTGAGCTCGGCTGTGGAGAGAGAGACAGGACAGAGAGATAAAGCTAACCTGCTGCTCCCCTCGCAGATACTTGCGTTTATGTTTTAAGTCAGCTCTTTAAAAATGCTGTGCACTCAGCCCTACATAAGCTGCAGAGATGGTCCTAAAACCCAGCCCTGCGCATCTCCAAGCAGAGGGGTAAGTTGCGCCGCAAAACCAGTTTACTCCTTTTTGTGTACGTGTGAAATAGATGCGTTCTTTTGGATGGGTTAGAACCACTCCCTTGTTTCTCTGTGGGATACTTTGAGAGAAATCTGAGCTCATACGAGCTCTGATTTAAAGATAATAGCAGCTTCGTCAGCTGGTGGGACTGCAGGTTTGCTGGATATATAAGGTATCCAGGTACGGCAATGAACTTCTGCTTTCATAAAAGAAAACATTCATGCCTTCTGCTGCGCTTGTGCAGACTGTTCAGACTTGAAAGAAACGGGTTGTTGCGTTATATGGGGTATGAAGTGAAATTTAGTTCTGGGACGCTACTCAAAATGTAAAAAAAATGAAGTTTGAAGTTACTGAAGATTGTAACTCATGTAATGCAAAAATAAAGACGAATTCTTCAAGCTACCATTCTGGATTTATTTGCACCCTCCTTTGTTGCAGGTAATCAAAGTCTACAGTGAAGATAATACCAGCCGTGCTGTGGAGGTACCCAGTGACATCACTGCCCGGGACATTTGTCAGCTGTTTATTCTGAAGAATCACTGCGTTGACGACCACAGCTGGACCCTGTTTGAACAGATCCCACATCTGGGCATCGGTAAGCCTCTGTTTTACTGACTCAACAGGAAATGTTACGTGTTTCGATTAGGCATGACAGACAGATATGAATTTAAATTTGTTTTTGCAAATCAAACACAAAGGACCAGCCAAAGACTACCAGCAACATTTCTAAACTGTATAATGCAGAAATGAAGATTAAAGCAATATCCAACTAACAAGGGACATTCACAAAATTTATTTAAAAAATACTTGCAGTAATGTTAGCAGAAAATAATTTTGTCATTTTTTGAAATTAATTTTTTGTCACCTTTAAGTTTTATTATTAGAATGTTTTAAACATTACAGAATTAGAAAAATGTTGAAATAGCATTCATATAACAAGCAGTAATGTTAATTCAATGTCTGGAAATAGTTTGTTTACTTAAAAATGAACTTTATTTAAATATACTGTCATTAATTCATAAGATCTTTCTGCTTTTTTCTACACAAGAAAAATAGATGTTAAATACTGCCAAGTACCAAACAGTGCAAAATAATTCCAACTTTTAGTTCATATGTGGAGTGGAAGAAGAGATCTGAAGACCGCAGGAACAGACCATTTACAACAATTAACAATTTAAATCGTGGTCTGTTCTTCACTCAAGTTGCTGTTTGGCTTCAGAAGTCTTGGATGGGACATAATGCACGGGTCAAACTGACTTTTATGGTGCTTTTTTGGTCCTTTTAAGAGGCTGACAGCTGTAGACAATGTGAACCGTCACTGTACAGACACAGCAGCAGAAATTCTCTGTTCTACTGAAAACAGAAACAGCAGTTTCAGGTTTGGAATGACATTTCAAAGAGAGTTAATGACACACTTGAATCACAAATGACTTCCAATGTATTCAGTCTGAAATCTTCTTAAATAAAGGCTGAATTCATATGACTTTATATAGATTATCAATAATAAATTATTATAGTATTAATGATTATTATTTTTTAAAGGCTCATAAAACTTTTGTCCGACTTGCTGTGGCTCTAATGATAAAAGTGTTTTTTCTGCTTTGGGTTGGTCTTTATTATTGTAAACTCATACTCTAATGGATAATTGTTTTGTGATTTGTTATTAAGGCTTAAGTTCACAGGTAAAACTTCACTCAGTGTAAAATGTATCTTTAAAGGTAGATAACATACAAACATTTCAGACTGTCAATTTCTTTCTTCAGCTCAAACAGTTTGATGTAAATAATTCATTATTCAAAACAAAATGATTTGCTTGTGTAGCATTTTTCATATATTTATTTTTGTTATTTTTATTATTATTTACCTAAACATATGCAAAAGTAGATATGGCTGTGCATTACTTTTTGTTATATAGGTGCATATAAATGAAAAGGATTTAATATAATACATTTAATGTAACTTTTAACATTTTAATTTTTTTACATTTTTTCTTTTTTAAATTTTACATTTAAAGTAAATTTAACAACTGAATATCAATTTAAAAAAATGTATCCGTATGGTCAAGCCCAGTGTGAACACAACTCAAATCAAGAGAGATCAGGACAGCTTGAACCAACATCACAGACAGAGAATATAGATGACTTATCTCATCTGATCTTAACCAGCGCAAAACAGCTTTATGACAGTATAAAGATTTCTGATGTCTCACTGCAGTAACGCTATGAGAATTCATTAGTATTTAATAACAGAAGTCTAACTCTTCCAGACGGCTGCTTCTAAACAGATGCTTCCCATCCAGTCATTAAACAAGCTTTTAGGGTTGCATGAACTGAATAATATTTAATGGTAAAATAAAATAACAAGCTCTACCCAAATCACTCTCATTATTATTGAAGGTCGCTCATTATCAAGGCATCATTTTTGCAAAATGTGTTAATAATTAATCTGTCAAGCCTCACTAACGTGAGACTGTAAAGCTCTGAGTCTGAAACAAACACAGTTAAATATTATAAAACAGATAGTTTGACTGTGAATCCTGATTGGATAAGACAGATAATTTCTATGAATTCTGATTGGATAAGACAGATAATTTATATGAATTCTGATTGGATAAGACAGATAATTTATATGAATTCTGATTGGATAAGACAGATAATTTATATGAATTCTGATTGGATAAGCTGTATTGGGAGATGTACAATACAGAGAAAGAAAGAGAGATGTATAATGTATCTCTTTATTGAACATCTGTACTTTATTGAACATCTGTCATATTGTAGTTTCTGCTGCTATCGGTTGTATCTAAGAACATTTTACTATAGTAAAATCACTGTCACGCATAACCTCTCATGACCCGTTGCTTTATTTTATGAGCTGTTATGAAAATTAACATTGTTTATTATGGAACAGAAGGTTCAGCCGTCCTGAAGCTCAGAACATTCAGTTCATCGTACAGCGTCTGCAATGTGTGGACTGTATTAACTTTTAAAATCAACATGAAATCAAAATAGATCATATTTAATTTTGAATGCGTGTGCCTGGCTTTATTGTACATGATTCATCAGTGCATGTTCTTTTACAAGATATTAAAACGTGTTTGCTCCGCCTCTGAAATGACAAATGACATATCAGCAATTCTGTCTTCACCCCTCCAGCCATCTGACCTGTAATAGCCACTTTCCACTCTATAATTTGACTGTCTAGTCATGATCCGCATTCTGAATGTAATTAGGGTTGATGTTAATACAGGACATCTCAGGTCATCAGTGTGTTTGTTTATATCCACAAGTGCACATCAGTTATCAGAGCAATGCATGCAGATGTACGATAACTGAGAATGTTGTAATTCTGTATTCCAGAGAGAACCATAGAAGACCATGAGTCAGTTATGGAGGTTCAGTCCAGCTGGGGGATGGACTCACACTGCTGTCTGTACTTCAGGAAGAATTATGCCAAATACGAATTCTTCAAGAAGCCTCTTGTGAGTGTGTGTGTGTGAGAGAGTGTGTGTGTTGTGTTTGTGTGTGTGTGTGTGAGTATTGTGTGAGTATGTGTGTGTGTGTGTGTGTGTAAGAGAGAATGTGTGTGTTACCTATTCACGATCATTAAAAATTAAAGCCCAGATTCCCACACAATAGGGTGTCCTCTGATTTCTAATTGTACTAGTTAGGAATTCAAGGTAAGGCTTAAATAATCAAGCACAGATCATTAAATCCTGTGGTTTTAATGCCAGATTTAATAAATTCTTAACTTGACTAGAGATGGGACTTGAGGGGCAGTGTTTTGAAGAGAACTTGCGTTCCTGAGATTTAATTATACACTTCAGAACGCAGAAGACAAAGTTGCACTTTGCTCTGTTTTTCAGCATATCTCAAACCTGACCTGAGTTTAACACATTTTATCTGTGGAAATGATTGTAATTATGTTCTGTGTGTCGTGTTGTTTGGGTCATTATAGGAATTTTTTCCAGAGCACATGGTGTCTATCTCCAGTGAAACCAATGGAATCATGAACCACTCGCAACTAATTCAGGTGCCGAACATTGTTAATATTATTATTGATCATAATATATGAAGTGCATGCCCAGCAAACAAATGTAGGTTTTTAGAATGTTTCTCTAACGTTTCCATTAGATACCAAAAACATTAAAAATGTTATTTTGAAAGTTAAGAATTTTCTAAGAACTAAGAATGTTTTTGAGACGTTGTTTTAACATTATTGCTTGGTTAAGAATGTTATTCAAACATTTTTAAATAATGTAACATTTTTAAAATGTTCCACTATCAACTTCAGAATAAGGTTTTTGATAAATGATATATCATGTTAAACGTTAACGTTACTGCAAGGTTTTTTAAAAACTTTGAGGGCTTTACGAAAGTTTGGAGAGCTGTTTTAGAGAACGTTAGCCAATGTTCTGAGAACGTAACCTCTTAGCTAGTTATAAAGTATTTTACTTTTTATTTTATAAAGTATGAATTTTATACTGCCACCTATTGATGTGAATTTATCATTACCCAAAAGCAAAAGTTTGGGTCATTGATGTCACTGTAGTGAATCACTGTATTGAACCCTGATTGGTTAATTACTACCCAACCAAAACTGTCTAAAAAAAGGGCCTTGGCTGCAAATTAAAATTATGCACCTTTAATTAGTTGTGAATGTCTGTGAATGTGTTTTCTGACGTTCCACTTTCAGACCTTCCTCAGTTCCAGCTCGTGTCCTGAGATCCACGGGTACCTCCACGCCAAAGAGCACGGCAGGAAGTCCTGGAAGAAGTTCTACTTTGTGTTAAGAAGATCAGGATTGTACTTCTCCAACAAGGGCACATCAAAGGTTGGTTCAAATCTTCACGTAGCACGGGGCGATTTTCAGCTTCTCCTGGGTTTTTGGCGTGCAGTCGTTCGGTGAAAAACTTTCCACCTTCTGATCTCAATGGTGCAAAGTATGCAGGGATTACCTTTAATCATCCACAATGCCACTTGCTCTTACTTTTAAGAATCCCTTAAAGGTGAGCTGCTCTGACTGTCTTAATGCTTCTGGAGTTGCAAGATTACACAGAATATCAAGAAACTCTCGGTTTATAAGAGTTCATTCAAGTTCTGCCGTCTCTTATCTGATGTGCTTTGTTTCAAGATGTGGTAGTCAGATCTTACAGTGCAGCTTTATGCAGCTTAGCTCAGTGAAACTGGTAGAGCCGGATTTTATGTAACACTCCTGATATTCCAAGCAATGAACTCTTCAAGTCACACAACAGGTGAGTCTGTACCTGCACAATACTGTGCCAACAGCACTGCCCTCGATCTTTTTTCCTTTTTTTGTTGTTTTTGGAACAACAGAGCTTTTGTTTAGGACATGAGAGGCCGGCGCTCTGAACTTCATCATGTGAAGGGTGTTTCGGACAACTTTTTGCTCTTTTCTCGAATTTAACTTACTTAAAACACCCTTAATAGCTGATTGAACTTTTCTGCTAACAAGATTTTGTCATTTCTGTTTCTTGTTTCTAAGTCATAATGTCATTTGTGACACATATTAAAAGATGTCATGTGTTTGATATCATTAAATATTTCTGGAATAAAATGCCGGCTCTCTTTGTCTTGCAAAGGCCGGTTTCATAGTTAAAGCTTTATGTATCCTAATTACATGCATCAAATAAAAAACATGCATGTTTTGCATATTTTAGACCAAATTATACCTTGATTAGAAATGACACAATGAAAGTATTGTGCTCAAATCACATTTATTGTTATTTTTTGAATACATCACATCATCATTGGAAACCAAGAACACAATTCACACAAGAAAACTTCACACATAAAATAAAAGTCAGAGAGTCTGTCTGTTTGAGAAGTATTATATTCTATATATAAAAGCATGTGAAAAAATAAAGGCATGATAAAACATTTTAATGTGACCTTCACATAACAAAACGACAAAAAAATGCCATTAATGGAATTCAGCCGGTGTTCAGACTGAATGTTTTTATTTTATTTGTTGGTGTCGTTGGTTTTCTGCAGTTAGTGAGTCAGTAGTGCCGCTTTCCTCTCTGTCAGTGTGTCAGTGTGTAAAGGTGAGACAAAGCCTTCCTTTGTGTTTTTTACTTTCCTCCTTGTCTCTCTCTCGTTCTCTCTCTCACTCTGTGTGTGTCTCGCTCTCATTTTTCTCTCGACACGCTTCACTGGTGTTTGTTGAGATAAAGCTCCAGCCATTGCAACATGTTTCTGTGTATCTCTGGTTATGGATAAGCATATTACACCGAGCAGAGCTCTCTGCCTAACACAAACCACCAGCCTCACTTACTGTTTGAGCCTGAAGCATTGATTTAGATCCTGGGCTAGAACATTCTAGACATTATTTTAAACACATGTTCTTAAATTAAATGGCTAAATGCCCATTTTTATCACGTTTCCCATAAGGCCAAAAGATCTGAGCTATATTGTACCACCTACAACTGGTCAGCCCCTCAGATGCTGGCCTGCTCACCCCTGCACTGACCAGGCTGTCTCTGGATGAACACATACTCTGTCTTTCTCTGGATTGCATTACACATTTCACACGTGTCTTCTGTCCTGATGGTCTGAGAGATGCCGTGCATAACTCTCATGTTTCAGTTTATCCCGTGCCACAGCAGTGGCTTAATGCTAGAACGTGGGGTCACGCTTGGATGGAACGCGGCCACACGCCCTTCACACACACCCTAACACACACACACACACACGTCCCTCACACACACCCTCACACACACACACACACACACACACACACGTCCCTCACACACACCCTCACACACACACACGTCCCTCACACACACACACACCCTCACACGCCCCTCACACACAACCCTCACACACACACGACCCTCACACATGCACACACACGTCCCTCACACACACACGTCCCTTACACACAAACACACACATCCCTCATACACACACACGTCCCTCACATTCCCTCGCACATGCACACACATGCCTCTCACATACTCCTCTATACTCATACCCCTCACACACACACACACACATGCCCTCGCACACGCCCCTTACACACTGACACGCCCCTTACATACTCACACACTTCTCATACACTTTCGCCCCTCACAGATTCACACACCCCTCACACAAACCCCATACAACACACACACACTCATGTCCCTCTAACACACACGTTTGGTAAATCATTGGATATTTGAAGCATTACTGGACAGAGTCACTTCTGAATATAGAGATCAGAACATGAACATGATATCTCATAAATAATCAATAATCGCATTTATTAAAAGATTAGGCAGTACACAAAGACTGTTTCTGTTGAATTATATTTACACTCACTGTGTTTATTTTATCATATTTAAGCCCGGAACCTAAACCTTACATTTACCATAAAACATTTACAATTTTTCTTGCCTTGCGAGCGCAACTGTTTTTTACAAAATGCAAATCTTCTTTCTTTTATTAAGCCCATGTAAAGAAAATAAATGACTAATATGTATGAAATGCACCATATAAATCAACTTGGCTTTTTGCAATAAAAAGTTTTTATGAAGTAAACAGTAATTCAGTTACAGTTTTATTTAGTCTGTAGGTTATGCGCTTGTGGACGTACTTTTCTTCGTAAACGATGAATTCTACAACACTGTGAGAATAAACTTTTGTAGATTACAGGTTTTGGAGGAATTTAGGCTTGAGTAACAATGAAGTTGAATAACAGCTAATGTTTCGGGGGTGTAATTTGTGTTTTAATGTTCTCTTTCACGAAGGAACCGAGACATCTGCAGTTTATTTGTGAGTTCACTGAGAGTGATGTCTACACATTAATATCAGCCAGGAAAGTCTATGGTGCCCCGACAGACTACGGCTTCTGTGTGAAGGTAATTTTACGCAGACATTTAACCGCATCTTTCTCACTCCCACGTGTTTCTGAATTATTATAACTGCTGCGCTCCAGGTCTGAGTTACTGTAGGATGGTGGTTGGTTTTACAATTTAATAAGCCAATATAAGTCTGAGATTTATGGTTTAGTGTGGAGTATATACAGCCACAATCAAACAATCTGTCTGGCTCCTTATCTTCCGTGAACTTTGTGAACCTCTGGTCAGTCATTTCATGTGAAGATATGTAAAGTTATTGGAAAGGGTTGCGTTAGTTTCAGTCTAATTGGTAAACTGTTTAAACCCGTTACAGCTAAGATTTTAATGAGCTGACATGAATAATGTTGAGTCGTGTCTTCAGTTATACGCTGAGTTATTAAAACCTAATGCACGGCACACGTTGGTGATGCAGTCGTGTTGTAAAAATGCGTCAGATGAATGCAGAAATGCTCGGTGAAGTGTTGACGTCTCTTTTCTCCTCCAGGCAAGTAAGTCGAACGTTGCACGTGACCTGAAACTGCTGTGTGCTGATGATGAGCAAACAAGAACGTGTTGGGTTACAGCCATGCGCCTCTTCAAGGTGAGAACCCTCTCTCCCTCTCTCCCTCTCTCTCTCTCTCTCTCTCTCTCTCTCTCTCTCCCTCTCTCCCTCTCTCTCTCTCTCTCCCTCTCTCTCTGTAAYGTTTGTCCCCATTGCATCCCCCAGCGATCATGGCCTGCTGATTTTTTACATGTGAACTYAATCATCGGCTCCGTTCCAAAACCTAGTGAGGTGCCTACATTGTCAGCATTTTAAGTCATGCTTCCCACACAAAGGCCATTCCAAAAGCTTTCCTGTAGCTCAACTGGTACAGCACAGCGCTAGCAACACCAAGGTCATGGTTTTGAATTCCAGGGAATGCGTGTGCTCATAAAAAATGTATAGACTTCAATGCACTGGAACCTAGCTAACAGATTTAGCTTGTAAGAATGTTTCCGTAACGTTTCCATTAAGTAACAAAAGCATTAAAAATTATTTTTTGAAAGTTCTAGGAATGTACAAAGCATCCAGTTTTTTGTTGTTGTATTAAGATTATTGCTTGGTTAAAAGAATGTTATTCAAACATTTTTTTAATCCTGTAATGTTTTAAAATGTTTCACTAACTACTAAAGAATTAAGTTTTTCTAAATGTAGCGCTGCATGAATAAGTATTAAAAGTAAATTGTACATTTTTCATCATTATTATTGAGATCATGACTGTTTTAAGTCGTATAATTTGTGTAATAAAATCAAACAGCAAATAACTGGATCTACAAAATTTCTCACACAAAAGCACATTTAAAAAACCTTTAAATAGCTCAGATGAGTTAGCTGTTTTTGTAAGTGTGGTTTATGTTGTTCAGTTCACCGCAGATCGTTCAAAATCGGTTCCATTTCAGTTCTGGACAGCGAGACAGCGAGACCGCTCACGCGGGTTTGAAACACTCATAATCTTTTGTTGGTTTGTTTACAGTCCGGCATGCAGCTGTACCAGAACTTCATCCAGCCCTGCCAGAAGCAGAAAAGTTCTCCTATGGTGAGACACAATCCATCTTCTCTGACGCAGACAGATTACAGGCACAAAGCCTCGTCCATAATCTGTCATGTATGTTTAGCACAGCAGAATGTTTAAACCACTAAAAGATTCCACAAAAACCATAAACACAACTTAGACTTGTACAGTGGAAACCGGCACTAAAATACTACAGTATCATTTTTGTTCAACACATTCTTGGCATGATTTCTTATCGAAAGCTTTTGTATCGTTTTAGGAAGTCTTAAAACGCACAAAAAAACAACAACCAATGTTAAGGTTAAAGGTTCAAGAATGTTCCTATCAAATAAAAAATGTGTTGTTTTGGAAGGTAAACATTTATTATGTTTGCATAGGGAACATATTGCAGTAAAT
Source organism: Ambastaia sidthimunki (assembly GCA_036877625.1). NCBI lineage: Eukaryota > Metazoa > Chordata > Actinopteri > Cypriniformes > Botiidae > Ambastaia > Ambastaia sidthimunki. Next base: position 21,210 of record JAZGTK010003916.1, read on the forward strand.
ATAGTTCAGTCTTCCAGACACACAGATATAGACCGATTCACACACACGCTTTCATACATGAATCTCACCAGTGTAGACACACACTCACTCATCTTTCAGAACCGTGAGCTGCTACAACTCTGGACTACATTCTGTTTGTTGTATAAACACAAAGAACCAGTTAATTCAGATTGAGCTGAAGCTGCCGTGTCTGGGATTAGCCGTCAGTGAGTGTTGGAAGCCCTGTATGAACAGATACACATGACAGAGATTAAAGATGTTGTAGAGTGTGCGAGTGTACTATTGACACACACTAATTCACCCAATATCTGGAGCCTGAGTCTAAATGCATGAAGCTGTCCAGTATGGAGATGTTATTGGAGATCTTTCCTCAGTTCTGGGCGATCATTGAAGGTTCCAGCGAATAAGAGCAGAAAAGTCTGGATGATATGTGACCTGACTGTGTTTGTGTGAGGTTCATGGCAGTATTTGTGTGTTGGCAGAGGAGCATCTCAGAGAACTCTCTGGTGGCCATGGACTTCTCAGGACACAAGAGTCGGGTGATCGAGAACCCGTCGGAGGCTCTGTCAGTAGCTGTGGAGGAGGGCCTGTCGTGGAGGGTAATGCTTCACACACTATAAATATATATTGATATAAAAATATATAGTAAATACAGTACATATGTTGCATATACACACACACACACACATATATATATGCTCCAAAGGGCAGTATTGTGCCATGATGCTTTGTAACACTGTGTGTGTGTGCGTGTGTGTGTGCGTGTGTGTGTGTGTGTTTTATCTCTCCAGAGGAAAAGCTGCCACAGGCTGAGCTCTCACGGTAGTCCTTCCACCACTCAGAGCTCCCTGTCCAACATAGGTCAGCATTTGTTTATCTGGTGTACTGGGGACTTTCCATTCACTTCAGATGTTTTCATACCAGACTCAGGATTCGACATAATAAATAATGTGATGATTTCTGTGTTTGTCTGCAGCTATCCACATGGCTCAGCCGTGGTTTCACAGTAAAGTGTCTCGTGATGAGGCTCACAAATTAATCTCTCAGCAGGGTCTCATTGATGGGTATGTTCCTTACAAACACTGTCTGTCTGTCTGTCCATTCAACCCCCTCAATCTCTCTCTTTATATTTGTTTTTCTTTTTTTACTCTCAGCTCTGGATATAGATGCCGAATGTTAATAAAAGAGTTTGTTTCTATCTTCCCAGGCTTTTTCTTGTTCGGGACAGTCAGAGTAACCCCAGGACATTCGTCCTGTCACTGTGCCATACGCAGAAAATAAAACACTTTCAGATTGTACCAGTAAGTCTGAAACGTCACAGACTGTTATTGAATATTAATGTTATTGTATGGAGCGTCTGCCTGACATTTAATGCTGTGAATGTGTGTGTGTGTTAGGTGGAAGATAACAGTGAGTTATTCTACAGTCTGGACGACGGACACACTCGCTTCACAGACCTGCTGCAGCTAGTTGAGTTTTATCAGTTGAACAGAGGCGTTCTGCCCTGCAAGCTCAAACATCACTGTGCTCGTATCACCCTCTGATCCACCGACGCCCTCTGGAGGCCCCTGAGGGCCCCTGCAACACAGCGCGCCCTGATGCGCCTTAACACACAGGGGACTTTTCGGACATCTGCTTGTGCCTTGGACAGGAAACTCAGCCAGACGAAACCACCACAAACGTCCCGTAGAGTTTCACTGTCCACCCCTTGTTGAGCATCAGGCCTGCAGCTGTGTCCAGAGGAGTTATGAGAGCCGGCCGCTAAGTGTTAGCGGTGGTTGGATACTAGCAGGACTAATGGAGACACAAGGACTTTTGAGGACTCTGATATTCAGCGAGGGCTAATCATTTGTGGTGTGACAATGTAGTTTGGAATGTATAATGTAAATTTTGCAGCTACTATCTCTGATACACACACTCTCTGCAGAAGAGTCGAAACCACCTTATTAAGCTACCAATCAAAGCTCATTTTTACATTTAACGGTCGAGCGTCTGGGTGTCTGATTGGTGTGAACAAACTAAAGCTGGGTGTACACTGTACAATTTTTGACTATTTTCGTTTTCTTACATCATAGGGAAACATCCGGGCCACGGCTCAAGCCCTGATACTTGCTTGTTTATAGGGTCAGTACAATATAAACAATTTAAGGACAAAGAAAAAACAGAATTTAAAGACATGTTAATGACTGCATAATCAAAATTACATTGAGTTCACTCAGTGACACTCAGTTCACTCAGTCATTTTTACATTTTCATGAAAAATATTGCCAGTATTACAGCATGTAATGGCAGGATTTGTGCATTATCATTATAATTTTGTAAAAAAGTTGCCAGAATGCAGTTAACGCTGCAAAAATGCCCAATCAACACTGACAATCGTGACCAAAGGCCCCCAAAACGGGTACAATCTTTACATGGTAAAGTTTTACACCTTTTACAGTCTTGAACATTTTCAGATCGACATCAAGAACGTATGACCTGCTCACATATCATACAATCTTAAAAGCAACAATCGTAAAGGACAGGAAATATTTTACAGTGTGCACCCTGCTGAAAAATGTGGTCTAGCCATAACCTGAATATAAGCTGAAACTTTTGCTGTTTTCCAGGGGTGTCAAGAAATTCAGGTATTTTATACACAGTGATTCGTGCTTTTTGTTGCAAGAAACGTCCTGCTAGCTGAAGCGACTCTTTGTACGTGCATGCCGTAGATGTCGAACCGGCACAGTCGCGTTTGTGGCATTTAGCGCGTGTAACGTGAACACATGACTTCAGCCTCTGCTGTATCGCGCCATAGAATGTATCTTTTCCTCCAATGACAGCGACACCCCTGCAAAGATGCTCAGCTGGTTTCACGCGGTTTACATTGAAGTGCTCGACGAAGAGTGTGTGCGAATAATCATGTGACTTATTAATGATTACTCACAATTGTTGTACATTTAAATTGATTTTTTATAGACACACAAATTCAGGTCAGTTGTGTTGCACACCTGAGCTGTGTGGCACACCTGAAATAGTAGATTTGTTATAGTAAAATGATCAAAACCGTTGATGATGCATGTGCATTTTTATTATAAAATCTGATAAACGCAGATCCCGCATAGGTGATCCAAAACTGATGAGCTGTGTTCAAAAACAACAGATGTAGATAAAACATTTATTGAACAAATTATCCGATAAATAAACTGTAAGAAACACATGTCGTCAGAAAGGGTTAAGCGCTATCCACAGATAGAGAACACTTTGGTGTCCCAAAACGTTTGTTAAAAAAAGCATTAGAGGCACAAATCCCGTGTGTGTATGTGTTTTTTTATGGTATTATGTTTTTTAATATTTTCTCAAAAAAATTAACTCAGCATGAAAAGTTGGTCGTTTTAAACATTCATTATTATTATTGAACTTAAAACAAATTAATCACCAGAAATGTCCATGTTTTGCACAATTAAACCCTGTTTTATAACTTTGCCCTTATTACATGGCACAGTGCTTAAAATGATGACACCCCAAAATTTACATCATTTCTACAGAATGGTGTGAGTACATTAGACAAGTAAATATCTGCTGTGTTCTTAATTTTTATACAAATTAACAGCATTTGTCCAGCTCAAATATTCAACCATTACCAAAACATTTTCTTAAACTTACACAGTAAAAAAAAATCTTGCTGCCTCAAGGTTTTAAGTTTAATCAGTTTGGCTGCACAAGTTTTTTCAACTTACTATTTATAATCTTGACTGTTGATGAGTTGCTGTAACTTATAAAAAAAATAGCTGAACAATTGTTTCAAAAGTTCAAAAGTTACAAACCTAGTAAATAAACTCCATTTTAACTTCAGACTTCAATTTTGTAGCGTTTTGTGGAAAGTGCCATTTATAAACTGCACATGCATTAACCTCCATTTGACTGTTATGGGCTGTTTGTAGAAAAGCAACTGAGTGTTTTCTGAGTCTTTGATCTTTTCTGTGTTCTTGTAGAATGACTTATAAAATGTCACAATGCTATAAATTGTTTTAAAGCTATGTATTAAAACAAAAGGAACAAAAACATTTACAAAAGCATTTAAAAAACGTTCAGATGGTCAAGGTTATAACTGCACTGTAGTTGAAACACTGGTGACTAGATTGAAATTTTGTTCATTCATATGATAAAATTGCTTTTCTCTGACTGTTAGTTTTATTTCATGAGGTTTTAGGTTTTATTTAGTTCTGATGTTGCTTTTATGTCCCTCGTCTGCTCTGACGTGTCTGAATGCCGGATTGTGTGTGAAATGATCGTGATTATATCATTATCATGTTCTTTTTAAAACACGTTTTAATCAGGTTTGCTGAGATTCGCTCATATAGATGAATTAACCCCTGATACCATCAAAATCAGATTATAGCTGATAAGCTGTTGATTTATTCTGATTGTGTCAGGGTCTTCCCATCCACTATCACTTCCTGCATATCTAAACCAGACAGTAAATGCAGAAGCCCAGATCTGATCAGATAACTCAGTAACTGTAGAACAATCCCTCTCTATTCATTGTGTTTGTTACTTTTTCAGTGCAGACTTTTTGTACTTCTGTTGTGTAAATGGAAAACTCACTCTGTCTTTTCCTGTGTGTTTAATGACACTGACAACAAATAAACTTGAAAATCCTTGTTCCATTAAAAATGATCTCATATCTTTTTCTGTGCTAGTTATATACACACTTGTGTCT